>JAYGGG010000748.1:0-106062 GCA_036346245.1 Bonia amplexicaulis | reverse complement strand
TTTTCCCATTCCATCGCAGATTAGTGCATAGAGCATGCTTCATCGTCACGGTCAATCGCCGATAGATTTAACAACTACAATACACATCTCTGTTCTGAAACAGATTCTTTGATTTTGGGCCCTTTATAGTCCAGGAATCATAGGTTTTCCTTAAACCCATGCCGGCTACATGTTCTCGAACACGTTGGGTGGTAAGCCTTTTGTAAGCGGATCCGCTAACATCTTTGTGGTACTTATATGATCAAGACTTATGATCGATCCGGACTTTATCTTTCACAACATAGTACTTTATGTCAATGTGTTTGGCAGCACCACTTGACTTATTGTTGTGGGCATATGTTACTGCGAGTTCATTATCGCAGTACAACTTAAGTGGTCTATTGATGTCGTCAACCACTTTTAAACCGGGTATGAACTTCTTAAGCCAGTTCACCTGCCCCGTAGCCTCATAACATGCTATAAACTCGGCATACATTGTGGACGATGTAGTGACGGTTTGCTTTGAGCTTTTCCACGATATAGCTCCTCCTGCGAGAGTGAATACATATCCGGATGTAGACTTTCTATCATCTCCCATAAAATCGAATCAGATACCCCACTATATGGAGTGAATCGATCTTACAGTATGTCATCATGGGGCCTTTTGTTCCTTGCAAATAACGCAAGACTTTCTTTATCAATTTCCAATGTTCTATTCGAGATTGCTCGGAATCGCCAAATAACCGGTAACAAACGCTAAGTCAGGGCGCGTACACACTTGAGCATACTGCAAGCTTCCGACAGCTGAAGCATATGGAACCGCTTTCATTTGATCGATCTCATACTGGTTCCTGGGGCATTGAAAATCCCCATATCTGTCGCCCTTGACTATAGGTGCAGGTGAAGGACTACATTTATGCATACCAAATTTCTTTAATACTCTCTTTATGTATGCCTTTTGTGACAGTCCCAATACCCCTTGTTTTTTATCCGGTGAATTTGATCCCTAGAACGACGAAGCTTCACCAAGATCTTTCATATCAAAGTTTGAGGACAAAACTTCTTTGTCTCGATGTGATCGACATCACTACTAGCCAGAGGATATCATCCACATCGTGATTAGGAAGATAAACTTCCCATCTTTAAACTTTGCATAAACACAGTTGTCCTCTACATTCTCTTTAAACCCAAACTTTCTTATTGTACTATCAAACTTCAAATACCACTGTCTTGAAGCTTGTTTTAACCCATAAATCGATTTCTTTAAGCGGCATCCCATTCTTTCATTTCCTTCCACAACAAAACCTTTCGGTTGTGCCATGTAAACATTTTCCTCCAAATCCCCATTAAGAAATGCCGTCTTTACATCCATCGATGTAACTCTAAATCATAATGTGCTACTAATGCCATTATGATTACGAAGAATCTTTACGAGACTAGAGAAAAGTCTCATTGTAATCAATTCCTTCTCTTTGCGTAAAACCTTTTGCCACAAGTCGCGCTTTGTATCTTTCTACATTCCTTGGGAGTCAAGCTTTGTCTTGTAGACCCATTTACGACCCTCTTGTTTTGGCTCCTTTAGGAATAATTTCCAAGTCCCGACTTTATTAGCCTTCATGGACCTCATTTCCTCTTCCATGGCCTCAAGCCATTTTGAGGAATTTTCGCTCATGGCTTCTTCAAATGAGGTGGGATCATCCCCATTTGAAATTTCTCTGTATGATAATCGATAATCATCGAAATAGTGATCTTCTTACTCTTTGAGACCTTCTCGGGGCCTCCTCATTTGGTACATCTCTTGTTTGAGGTCATTGTTGCTCCCCCTCATCTGTGGCAATGGGTTCTATAGGATCCTGAAGAACAGGTTCCTCATTCTCATTCATTGTTGCCACAGGAGGAACAATGACAGGTGCTGGCACCATAGTGTCTTGCACCGTCGGTGCAGCGACAGCATGTAGTGTAAAGAATGGTTCTTGAATCATCGGAGTGGGCGCATACACCCGCTTCTCTTCAAGGTCAATCTCTCGAGCTACCATGCTCCCCTTCATCATCTCATCCTCTAAGAAGACAGCGTGTCTCGTTTCTACAAACTTTGTATATCTGTCTGGACAGTAGAAACGAAAACCTTTTGACTTTTCAGGGTAGCCAATGAAATGGCAACTTACTGTTTTGGAATCAAGCTTTTCAAGATTTGGGTTAAATACTTTAGCCTCAGTGAGACTCCCCACACACGTAAGTGGTTTAGTGAGGAACTCTTCACATCCACAACTCGTGCGGTGTTTTGGGCACCGACTTACTAGGCACTCTGTTGAGAATATGAATGACAGTTTTCAACGCCCATCCATAAACTCAGCGGCGGTGTGGAGTAGCTCATCATGCTCGCACCATATCCATCGAGTGCGGTTGCGTCTTCGCCTACTCCATTTTTTGAGGTTCGCCGGTGTAGAATCTTGAGCTACTATGCCATTTTCCGTAAAACCTTGCAAAGGTCCGGAACTTGTCCATATAGGGTATGTCGATCGTAGTACTCCCCACCACGATCAGATCGGACTATCTTAATCTTTAAATCGTGTTGGTTTTCAACTTCAGCCTTAAATATCTTGAATTTATCCAAGGCTTCATTTCTTTCTTTGATTGGATAAATATATCCATAACGGAGTAATCATCCGTGAATGTTATGAACGAGTCATATCCATCCACACTTTTCACAGGAAAAGGACCACAAATATCTGTGTGAATAATTTGTAGAACTCCTGTGCTTCTTTTGGCGTCTTTCTTAATTTTCTTTACATATTTTCCTTTAATGCATTCTCTGCATTGTTCTAAGTCCGAGAACTCTAATAGAGGAAGAATATCATTCTTAACTAGTCTTTCTATTCTCCCCCTCGAAATATGGCCTAAACGACAGTGCCATAATTTCGACGATTCATTATGAGTTCTCTTTCGTTTTCTGTTCGTATTCTCGAGCGAAGATATACGCTCATTCACATCACATACGGAATTCACACTTTCACGAAGTGACAATAAATAAAGCTCATCTTGTTTAATGGCAAGACCAACACATGCTTTATTAAACATTATTTCACACTTGCCATTTCCAAAATTACAATCATAACCATCATTGTCCAAATTTGAAACACTAATCAAATTCCTCTGTAAAGATGGAACATAAAGAACATCTCTAAGTAAAAGCGTGAAACCATTAGCTAGCTCTAATGAAAGATCGCCAACGGCTTCAACTTCAGCTTGGACTCCATTTGCAACTTTAATGCATCTTTCTTTTCTTTGCGTAGTCCTCGTCGAACGGAATCCCTGTAAAGAATTAGCAACATGAACAGTTGCTCCTGAATCAATCCACCAAGTAGATTTCGAGTATTGCACATACAGGGATTCATTTATAAAGGTAATAATGTTCTCACCTTTCTTTGCCATTATCATCTTTAAGTAATCGGGACAGTTCTTCTTGTAGTGTCACGTCTTCTTGCAGTGAAGACACTGATCTTTGTCTACTGCAAACTTATTCTGTTGAGGCTGAAAAACAGGGGCTTTTCCCTTGTTCTTTGAGGAGAAATTACTGTTGAAGATCCTTTTCTTGTTATCCTTCACATAGTTGACAGAACCACCATGTGAGGATTTAAATCTTTCCTCCTCTTGCACACACATAGCTATGCACTTTTCTAAGTCCCATTTCTCGGGCTGCATATTGTAGTTGACAACAAATGTGTCAAACTCTTTCGGCAAAGAAGCAAAAATCAAATGAATAAGGAACTCATCCTTGAGAGCCAAATCCATTGGTTTAAGCTTGGATGCCAAGTTACTCATTCTTAGTATGTGCTCTCTTATGCCACTGCCACCACCAGAATACCTCTCTGTCACAAGCTGCTTAATCAGCTGTGTAGCATAAGTCTTTGAAGAGCCGATGGCCGACTCTTTATTTTGTCAAGGTACTCTGTGACAGTGTCACACTCTGCGATTGAGCCCACAATTGCAGGCTCAATCGTGTTCTTTATCACGACCAAACATTTCTTGTTGGCGGTGACCCACTTTATGATCAAGATCATATGACATCTTTATGGGAGCAAAGTCCTCATGCAGTGCGCCAAACAAGATCGACCTCATTTGCATCCTCACCGGTGCCACAGGCTCTGTGGGACACGGTGTGGTGACTACCCAGTCCACCTCAGCTAGGATGAATGCAAGATCAATCTTTTTCTTCCATTCACCATAGTTGTCTCCTTTGAGAACGAGGATATCTCGATGTAGCCCATCAAAGAGTATCCTCCGAAAACACAATTCATATATAGTGAGAACATTTATAATAACAATAACTGCATGCCTTAGTTTCAACGTTGGTTAAAATTAAAACATACAGTTGTTTACATATTAAATCTACATCACCGTTGGGCAGAAATAGAAATAATGCATAAAATCATCAATTAAAATTATAATACTTTTAACAGCAAAATTATATGCCTTATTTTAACGTTGGTCAAAATCGACATACAATTTTATTTATACATTAAATCTACATCACCGTTGGGCAGAAATAGAAATAATGCATAAAAATTCAATTTAAAATTATAATCTTGTTATTATCAACGTTGGTCAGAAAATAACAATATCATAAGTCACAACAATTCTTAAAATTAAATTCTCCCGTTGGTTCGAATTAAATTAAAAGAATTATTAATATTAACTTTTGCAGCGGAAACATAAAATTATTCAAAATAATTCATTTTCAGAAGCAATATTACTGTACATATTTAATCCCTGTAAAAATAACACGTTGGTGCAAAAATTTACAGAAATTTTGGTTCAAAATTTCATTGAAATTCATCAAACAATGCTTCTGAAAATAGAATGAAAACCAAAAACGAGTTTACTGTTTAGAAAAACCGGCCATTCGGCCCAGTCCCACGCGTCGCGGCCCACGGCCTGCCTCTCACCCGCGCGGCCCGCACCGCTTAGCCCATAACCTACCATCTCATTGCCCCTGCGCGTTAAAAGCGGATCGGTCGTCCGCAAAAAGCGGATCGGGCGGCGGCGCGATGCGAGCGGAGCGGCGGCCGGCGGCGGCAATGAAGGCGCAAAGCGCGGCCAGGCGGCGGCGGCGGCAATGGCGGCGCAAAAGCGCGCGCGGCGCGCGGCGGCGGCGGCAGCCGGCGGCGGCGCAAGGCGCGGCGCGAAGACGGCGGCGGCGGCGGCGGCAGCGCCGCGCCGGCCCCATCGGCTCCATGGCGGCGCGCATGGCGCGGGGCCATGGTGCAGCATGCGGGCGCAGGCGGCCAGCGGCGGCAAGCGCGGCGGCGGCATGCCCATCAGCAAAGAGCGGCGGCGGCGGCGCCAAGCGGCGAGGTAAGGCTCGATACCAATGTAGTTCCTTGTTCTTCTTGGATTTGCGGATCCGAGAAGGGAGAGGAGAGGAGAGAGGTTACCGACCGTCGGATTGCGTAGAGGAGTTTGCCATCGCGGGTTCGTTGGTGAGTCTCGCGCACGGCAGCGGCGGTCGGGAAGAGGTGGACGGTCGCGGCGACGCCGCTCGGTGAGGTCGACGGCGGCGACGGAGCTTCCGCCATGGATCGCGCCTCCCTTAGATCGGTTTAGGAATGTCGGTGGGGTTTGCGGCTCCGATCAATCTCGTGTCTCAAGCCGCCGGCCCCACCTTCTATTTATAGCGAAGCGACGGGGCCCATCGGCCAAAGGTGGTGGCGCCCCGATCGTATGGGTCAAGGGCCGATTAGCCGTTGGGCTAATCGGGAGAGATCATTCTAACACTATTGAGTATTGATTAGTGATTGAATTATTGTCTTCAAGATCTCTACCTGGAGATAAAGCTTCTCTTTTTTTTTCTTTTAGTAACCGAGAGCCTTCTTGCAGGTTAAGTCAAGAATGATGGGTGACTCGGCCTACACGAGTGCCCTAGATTGTTTTGTGAAGACACTAAAGAATGATGTATGGTCCACTCTGCTACTCTGTTCATGGTTTTTGAGTCGCAATTAGATGAGCAATAAATACATATAACATGACCATTACAAAACATTTGGACAATGATTGTGAAGAACATTGTTCTGATTTCATACTGACATTTATTCATCGAATAGAATATATCAGTATAATTCATTGGCCACGTATGCAGCCTCTCTTGGAATTTAATTGCCTGATGGTTGTCAACTTGTCCCACTATAACATTCTACTGGGAGTAGTTAGTTTTGCCACCCAGACCTTTCTTAGGCAGAAAATTGTGTTCGGCAGATGTTTTGTTTACTTAAAAATAAGTTTGTCTTGATAATCAAAAAGTGAAACTACATTGTTTAGATGCCATCATGTACCATCCAACTTTTTTTTCATGACAGCCCATTGTAGGAATAGTCTCTTTGATCTCCTAGCAATTACCATTTGATTTGTGTGTGAACCAGATCTTGAAGTCCAGATTATGTTGAAAATTTTGTCCCCTTTGTACTAACTACTTCTAGGTTTCTGGGCTTTTAGAACACATTCTGAGCAGTGATATGTAGTCAGAAATGGCTGGGAACTTCCTTTGCGAGAAAAAGAAAAGAAAAGACTGGGAACTGGAAAATCTGTTTATGTCTAGCAACTGCTTTATTTATACATGTTGGATATAAACGAAACTTCAAGCAGGTACTAGATAATAAGAGTTTTCTGTGCAGGAACCTTTAGCATTTTACAAAGGGTTCCTCCCAAACTTTGCTAGGCTGGGATCATGTAATGTGATTATGTTCTTGACACTGGAGCAGGTAAACCAATAGCTGAATTTCGTTATAACAATTACAGTGGAAGTATATACGCATGTTGAATTGAATATATATAAACCTTTTGTCTGTTTACCTGCATGTACAGGTCCAAAAGCTCTTTGTGAGAAAACCTGCAAGTAAAAGATAAGGCCATATGATTTTTGCAGTCGGTGGCATACAAGATTTTTTTCCTACACAAGAAAGTGGCACTTTATCCCTTGAGAGTTGGGGAACAAGGGGTTCAAAGACACCTCAGTTGTAAGAGACTATGGTAATCAAAGTGACCCTGAAAGGATTAATCAAAGTGTTTTAATTTGTGTTGAATGGAGGAACTTGAGCTGCAGTAATTTGTGAAGGCACACTTGATCCTTATAATTGTTGGTGTTGAATGGAGGAACTTGAGCTGCTATAATTTGTGAAGCCAAGTTTTGTTCTCACATGTTCCGATTTCCTAATACGAACATTTGCTTGTATTCATTCATATCCACCTATTAAGCATATGTTAAACTGTAATGCCTAAGTTCACCTATTGTCACATTGATGTTAGTAGCTGGAAGTGTATATCACTTGTTTCTTTTTATACAGTAGCTGCTGCTGTTGCATAACTTTCAAGATTTTTGACAATATCAGGACCAGTGTTACTAACCATTTTCCAACTATGGCAAGAATCAGAATCTAATTGATTTGTGGGATCAGTGTTAAAAGATCTTTTCTCCCTTGCAACTCCAGCGAGCTTGCTACATTTTAGCTTTCTTACAGTTTTATGTGCACCATGGAATCTTTCATAATTTTACATTTTTGTGACAATTCCTAGTCAAATTCTGACCCATTGGGAAGAATATTAGGGAACCTCTTGTTATACTGTAGAAAGAAATGTCTAATACTTCCATTTTGTGTGGACTAGTGAACACAGGATGTGACCAACGAACTTATATATTTTGTATAAATATTAATTTTCATCAAATCCAATCAATCTTTTAAAGAATAAATAGTGTCATTTCTCACCCTTCATGAGATTTATATTTCTCTCACATAAAAGGAGATAGAGGAAAATTTATAAGCCGGTCGGACAAACCACACATGATTAAAAAAGAAAGCATGATACGGTTCTGTCGAAAGGTATGTGGGCTGATCTTGGACCCTTTTTTTGTCAGTTTCAATTTGTTTTGCTAAATATTTGCTTTTCCAATTTGAACATGAAATCGTTTGAAAAAAAGCTGTTTCGATAAATTATTTCAAAAAAACGACGGAGAAGTTGTCCTGTCTGTTCTGTTGTTGTAAGAAACAGTAGGAGTATGCAAATTAGTTCTCCATACAGACAGAGACGAGTCAGAGAAGACAAGAGTTTTTGCTTCCTTATTACATCTTGCTCATCCTGGTGGTGCCAACGGTGGTGGTGACCTTGTTCATCTTTCCGAAGATGGCGTGCCTGCCCTCGGCGACGACCTCCCCGGTGGCCGCGTTGGTGATGAGGACGTGGGTGCCCGAGTAGGCGCCCTTGTGGCCCAGCACCCTCGCCGTGATGTGCAGGTGGTCCCCCAGCGCGGCCTGGGAGAGGGAGGCGAAGGAGACGGACATGTCGACGGAGACCTTGCGATGGTGGCCGTCGGCGATGGCGGCGGCGAATCCGATCTCATCCACCAGGGACACCACGGCGCCCGCGGCCAGGCACCCGGTCGACGAGTCCTAATTGAATTATTTATCGAAGCTAATTGAATCGAATTGAGTTCCTTAATAAAATTGAATTAGGGACTCACCGTGAGCCTTGGAGGGACGGTGAAGGAGCAGGAGACGAACCCCGGGTGGATGTGGAGGACGCGGATCCCACGCAGCGCGAACCCCTCGAAGAAGCTAATCTCCCCCGCCCCCGCGGCCGCCGCCGCCGCCGCCGCTGCGGATGAGGAGAGCGCGTCCACCCGCGCGCGCTCGTCGGCGCTCACCCTCAGGGCAGCCGTAGCCGCAGCCAATTTCAAGTTGAGTCGCCCATGGCTGCTGCTGCTGCTGCTTGTTTTATTGGGTAGGCTTGTGTTGGAGCTGGCTTCTCTTACTTCACTCTAAGATTGACGAATCAATTCACTATTTGCATTCTTTTCCGCTATCACCTATAATTTTTGGCTTATTTTTTTTAAATTCTGACTGTTTGAGAAATAAAATACGAAAAGAAAAACAATTACGTACAATTTTGATTAAAGTTGGTACAACATCTACTGATCTGCTGGGTTGTTGAACCAATGGATCATGATCGGTCGCGCTAGAATTTCCTGACCCCGTAGCGACCACCTCTAGCTTCCTTTTCGGCGTAGCTTGTTATGCAAGCCCCACGGATAGCGTCAACTATTATGGTATAAGTCACAACAATGGATACTAGGTACTCTTTCCCTTAGGGATGTGAACTAAGAGAGTTAGAGAGAGCCGGTGGTGAGAGAAAGGGAGAGAGCTAGTGAGTAAAATGAGTAAACTATCCCTATCCTATATCATCTAGGGCTTTATATATAAATGGAGCAGAATGAAAAATTTATATCCTAGTCCTCAATAATTACAAAAATATAAGGGTAAATCGATATATTATTTTATATATGCAATCTCATGCTATTGGTTAATACTGTAGCTCAAGGTTATGACATGGCATCCCAGCGGACTGTAGTGCAGCCATCGTGGGTCCATCGCCTACCCCCTCAAGGCCCTGGCCTCCAAATGAACAGCAGAAAAACGTTGGTATGGAGCACCTGTGCCCAACCTGACAATAAGAGGAAAAACACATACCAAATCTTAAAATGTTACTTAACAGTAATCTCAGCACAGAATACAAATACTCTATTTGGATGAAAGAATGTACCAACCACCAACCGGTTCTTCTAAATAGTACAAAAAAAATCCAAAACTTCTGAAATCCTATTTACACCTAATGATGACAATATAGTGCAGCAAGAATGCAAGGAATCTAACTATGTAATTCAACTCTAGCTCTTTGACAGCGTTATGACTGGTACAATCAAACTAACAACTCAATCATAGTGCAAGGAAGCAGTAGGGATTGTTTGGAATATTGAAGGAATTTCGAAGCATTGGAAGCCTATAGGAGTTTTTCCTACTAAACCCAAGGCAACATCTCTCTTTCCTCCCATTTTAGGAGGATTTCCAACACATTCAAACCTCATGGTAGATTTCCTTTGAGAAGTCCCATGCAACATTTCATGTCCAAAAGACCTGGACGAAGTATTATCTGAAGCAATCACTCCTTTTCACATTTTCTATAATCGTAACAGTTGCGCTCTCAGCTAATTTCGGATAAGGATGATCAATCAAATCCCAATAAAAAATGTTAGTGTTCCAAACTCGTGGCAATTGCCTGTCCTTTAGTTTCTATGAGGACTTCAAATCTCCTTCTTAACCTTAGAAGCTGCTATTAAAGTCTAATTCGATCGAGTTCCAACCAATCTTGCTCCCAACCAGAAAACAACACCTAACACACTACAATCGTTAAAATTGAAAGCCGAAGCCACCTCTGGTTAAAATTTTGAAGTGCAAGAAGAGCAGAAGGAAAATATATCTAGGAATTTGTATTGCATCCAAAATGCCAGATTGGAGCATGGCACGGGGCAAGCGCACCTCACCTCTGACCTTGTTGCAGAAGGGGCACGCCTGGTACTGGTATAGCACCACGTTGAGCGGAAGAAGATCCAGCGGCTGCCGCTCCTTCGCCTTCGCCTCAGCCGCCGTCACCGTTGTGAATGTCTCGGGAGAAGGATACCACACCGGTGATCCTGGTCGGCATCGCCCGCGAGGATGACGCAGGGGTAGGCGGCGGCGGCGGGGCGCCCCATCACCCGCCCGCTGCTGCGACGGCGGCGGGAAAGGCGGCTCCATGGAGGCCAGCGAGCGGGAAGCGAGGGCTTGCAGTTAGTTTTGCAGTAGATAAAAGATGGATGATATTTTGCTTTACGTTGCATGAGATGTGATTGTTTATTCAGTGATATTTTGATTTATCTGCTATTCTGTTCTTCTCTCAGATGTGATTGCTCACTCGCTCTTGCTATTCAGAAATCATTCACTCCATGACAAGTAAAACCACCATAAACTAGAAAGAGAACGGTGTCATTGTGACTGAAGGTTGAGGAAAAACAGCTCCGCTATTATATATTCCTTAATATTGCCCTGGAAGCATATAGCTTCAACTTTGATGTGCCGACACCTCAAAATCTTCACCAAGTGCCAACTATCGAATGCAACAACATGTTCAAGAATCCCAGTATCAATTATCATCTTGTTGCTAAAACTGAAAAATAAATACTCGGTAAATATGGAATGAACTATGTTACCCAGCACTGACAGATTAATTAGTCAGATCTCGGAGAGTAATAGCAGAGACCGTGATTCTCCTAGCTATTAAAAAGATCGGCATCGCTCTGGGAAACTCAATTTGCAACTGGCAGAGCTCCAGGGCAGAATGGGTCGCGTCATGGGGGAGCCTGTTCAAGTACTCGACGCCGCTAGACATTGTGCTCCTCCTGCTCGGGTGCGTCGGAGCCATGATCGGAGTGAATGACGCTGAAAAAGCAGAGACATCAAGTCTATCAAATAAGATGTCGATCCCGTTGCTTTTGGGAAAGTAGACAAGTGGAGAACATCTGTATTTTTCAGCATTATGGTGAGACCTACCAGTTAGTGAGTGTCTCAAGCTCTAACTAAAAGCAGACCCACAAACTGGTTATATGGTTTAATTAACAAGATGCCTATGATGTGTTCTGACTAGGATGTGAACAGGTTCGCACTAGCAACAAATAAATAAAGAAAACAAAAAAAGTGTGCCGTTACCGGAGTCCCACAAGAAAAGATACAGTAAATAAAGAAAACACAAAAGATAAAAATAAGTAAAGAAAGAGAGAGAGAGAGTGGAGCGTTTTTACCTTAATCTTTACTATTATAAAAATATGAGTTGATAGTTGGTCCATTCTCCCCCCTCTTCTCAGCCATCCGATTTGATCTAGACTATTCGTCTCTCTCCTCCTCTCTTTCTCAGGATACAATCGCACACTCCCTCCACTATTTCTATCTCCTCGCGTATTTTGGACACCCTTATCTCTCTGTCGCTTGCTATCTAATGTTTGATGTGTGAAATTGGTCAAACAGTAAGTTCCGTCTTATTATTTTTATGACTTCGTTATAACGTACGGGTCTCTAACTAGTATTAGGCTTTTAATATGTACTATAATTAATTTGTAGATTCTGTTTTGAGAAAATCCTCTATTTAAAAGTTAGATACTATAGCAAAAATCAAAAGTCACTTTTAGTAACCGTAAAGAATAGGCCCCGAGTTCTGACACTAATCAAAAGTGTGCATGTGGAGTTGCTTCTCTAATCAAGGAATTAGGCGGGCATTATTACTAGCTAGTTGCTTTTGGTGATGCTTACGGAAAGTAGAGCAAAGTGGAGAGCATGGGGGCTGTCTGTATTTTTCAGCATTATGGTGGGACCTACCAGTTAGTGAGAATCTTATGCAGACAACCATTTTGGACAGGCTCTGTTCTGGACGGCGCCAATCCATTAACTGTTGACTTCGAAGACTTGCAGATATCCAGGCGTCAACAGGGACCGGTTCATTTTTACAAGCTCCATCTTCTCTCAAACAGTACAGTAGTCACTAGGAAAATTTTACGGGTATTTTTCTGTAATTTTAACTAAAAAATAGATTATTCGTACAAAAAATTCATGATCCCTTCGGAAGGAAACCCATTCATTAAACTTCATTGACAGTAATGTAGATCCCTTTGAAATGCAATCAACACCGGCAGCTAACTCCTCGCGGGAAGAAATAACTGACAGTATTATCAGTAAGTGGAGTATATGACGCTAGGGGGAGTACGAATACCTACGAGGAGTTACGAAAGAAATTGCAAAAGTTTTTTCGAGTTAGAGGAGCTGGTCAGTGTACGTTTTTCTTTTTGAAAAATTGGTTCTAAACCCACTCAAAGATGCACACTTTAGGAAAACTAGCACCGTAGCCTACGCACTGTGCATGCATCATTGTTAGAGAATATCTAATTGATTTAGCAGTATATATGTGATGGATAATAAATGAACTATATGCAAAAAAATAAAGAGTTACAGATCACATGAAAGAATTCAAATATTATAATTTTTAGAACTTTATCAATTCGATTTAATTTTCACATTTATAGAATTGCTTTCATATGTGATATTAATGTATAGTAGTATATGTTAAAACAAAGAGTATAGATTATATTTTGGGAGAAAATAATACTTGTTTTTATAATTTTTAATCATCATCTCCAATAATAGAGACATAGTTGTATACATATTATTACAATTAAAAGAATGCAAACTATAATGGATTTTGTAGGCAAGTTTGTGTCAATGCATGCATCGTCTGAGTTTAATTCTATCTCTAGCATCTCGCATCTTAAGTTCATACAAGAGCTCTCCAACTATACGTGCATGCATATTACAGTACAAATCAACTTCATACGTACTTCCATAGATGCATTCTATGATAGATAATATCCAATGGTTGACATAGTTCAACTTTAATTAGAATCTATGAAATCAATGGTGATTCTAGCAAGAAAAAAAATTAAAGTTGAAAATCATGCGTAGTTGGAAGCATGCACGTAGAATATGTCTTGTATTTTTTTATTTCTTTTTCCTTTTCTTGCTGAGTGCCACTTTTTGTATTTTTTTCTCATGCATGGTTTTTACTTATTTATTTTGTGCATCCACATTCTTCTTTTCCTTTCATATATGGAGTTTAGTGCGGATCATCTAGTATTCTTTTTATTTATTGGGTTCATCTAGAATTTATAGTGGGTAACCTTGTCTTATAAGATTTCTTGTTTTAGACATCCATTGATAATTTTTTTACTGACCATAATAAAGTCTAGTGAATTGAGGGACATATTTTTTCTTTTTTATTTCAAATTTTGGTTAATTTGGATTGCACTTGACATGAACTATTTCTTTTAATTTGCTAATTTTCATTTAATTATTATTGTGAATTTTAGTTATTTGTGCATATTAGTTTGGAATTTGTATGGAAATCAAATTGCTATTTTTCTTTATTTGCAATTCCAATTTTTTTTCTTAATTTGGATTGTACTTGACATTGATTCTTTTTTTAATCAGAGCTGTTATATTTCTAAGCCAACTATCAAATCTAAGCTTTTAAAATTGGAAACTACCAAATTAAGCGCTATATATTTTTAATAATTTCTAGCATATTTTTTCTTGGTAGTGCTAAAATAAAATGGTTGTTATCGATTTTTAGTATATAATAGATAGAAGAGGCGGCAAAAGCACCTCTGCTCACAGATTTTAATAAGGTGACAAAGACTATAGGTCGTCGCCGACAGGCATCACCAGCACCCCACGAGTTGTCCTACGCAATAAGAGGAGGCTGCACTAGCAGCAAGTGCTCTTCTCAACCATTCCCCCGCTGTCGCTTTGTTTCAGCGTGTGGCATTCTACATTTCTACTAGCTGTGGTAAGCTGAGCTCAAGAAATAGTTCAACTCTGCTCCTTCACATTCTTCTCTTCCGTTAATCCTCGCATGCTCATTTCTCATGCAGTGATGCAGGCAGCGTAAGTTTCTTATGGATCAGTTGTGTTCGTTTCTGTTTTTCCTATGATCCTCTAGATCAGTGGCCATGGTCAATCTCAACCCACATTCTGGTACTTTCTCTATGTTTCACAACTTCAATTAAAGTAATAGCATATTTATAATGAATTTGTCGTTTAAAAATTTCTGATGAACTTCATTTCCCCCATTTTGCAGCACCGGGATCAGCAGCATGCTCAGTGATGAACTGATGAAACTCTCTGTTCTGCTCTATACGTCAACTGAACCTCGAAGCAGTTAATCTCAGCCTCTTTTGGTCTCAGTCTGTTGAGCTCTGACATTAGTAACGGCTTGATCAGCACAGCAAACTGCTTCTGTAAGTTGACTATTGCTGATTCTTATTGTCAACCTTATTGGTACCAGAATGCACTAGACATCTACCTGCATACATGCTGTGCAAAACCTATGGGGTACTGTATTGTTGCAGATCCGTACTATCACTATATTAAGTTTTTCAAAATGTAAACTGCAAACATGTAGTAATACCTAAATAAATGTCAATTTGCAAAAACAAAAATGGAAGGGCAAAAATTCTCCTAAAAAAAGGAAGGGCAAAATGCTAACACAAAAGATGATACCGCAAATCCTCAACAACCTACCGTACTACTCAATTTGTCAAACACCGACGTAGATGTTTTTCCTTGAACCTTTTAGACGTGAGTTGATTGGAAAAGCTACAATCAACTAGCATGGACTCGCAAATCCAACATGCATGGAATTCATGCACGTTGGATTTTACCCAAAAGAGCATGCCCTCAAGATTCGAACCCTCTTTTGACCATGTAAAACCTGGTCAAAGCCGTACAGCGTGGTCGAAGCCATACAGCGTGGTCGAAGCGCCAACATGGTCGAAACCCGGTTTCGACCGCAGACAACGTGGTCAAACGACAACGTAGTTGAAACCCGCTTTCGACTGTAGACAACGTGGTCGAGCGACAACATGGTCTAAACCCGCTTTCGACTGCAGACAACATGATCGAACAACAACGTGGTCGAAACCCGTTTTCGACTACCGACCACGCCTTCCGACTGCATTTCCCATCAATGTGGTCGAAGTCTGTCGACTTTCGAACGTGGTTGAAGACCCGACTGCCGACTTCCGATTGCGAACAGTGTGGTCAAAGTCTGCCGACTTTCGAGCGTGGTCGGCAACCCGTCTGCCGACTTCCAACTACGGTCAGCCGAAGCTTCCGACTTCCGACCACAGCCAATGAAATTGTCCGACTACCGACACCGTGGTTGTAAATCTTCCAGCTAACCACGACATGGTCGTAAATCCGTCTGTCGGCTTCCAACCGCTGACAACGTGGTCGTAAACCCTTCTGCTGACTTCCGACCACGGACAGCATGGTCGTAAACCCTTCTGCTGACTTCTGACCATGGACAACGTGGTCGTAAACCCTTGTACTGACATCCGACCACGGACACCGTGGTTGTAAATCTTCCAGCCGACCTTGACGACACACAACGTGGTCGTAAACGGTCAGCCGACCACTCGCTAGGGCTTACGACTTTGCAAAAACAGCATAACGTGGTCGTAAAAGATTCTGCCGACCACGTCTAAAGCTTACGACTTTGCAGAGACTGTACAAACTCCAAAAATCAAACTCAATCTTTCTAAAACAAGTGTCAATTACTCGTCATAAACATGAGGTCACCTCCACAAGGTCTCAGTATTTTTCAGCATTATGGTGGGACCTAGCAGTTAGTGAGTCAAGAATCTTAGGCAGACAACCAATTTGGATAGGCCCTGTTTTGGACGGCGCCAATCCATGAACAGGGCGTGCTTGATAGACAAGAGCTGTCTTAGCACTCTACAGATTAGCCAGATATTTGCTTAGCTAGAACACGGAGCAACTCCACAAACCACAATCCATAGGGCGTGGTTGTTGTAGGTTCAGAAACACATGAGATTGCAAGACTAGTTTCTACAGACCTGACCATTGGGATCGATATCAGGTTTGTTATGTACACCCGCAGCTTTAACACACTACTTATTTGCAACTTTTCATCATTTAGATAGATCTAAGGCTAGGAATGCTTAATAGTACTGTGACGTTGATAACTCTAGCTATCTGTTTTTTAACACTATTTATTTGCAAGAGTAGCTATCTGCTTTTAGCAATGGCACAGTCGACCGGCTATTCTTCCCATTTTCTTACTTGTGATCCGTCTTTCTTAATAACTCTAGCTATCTGTTTTTCTTCATACATACGGGTATGCTAGTAGCAGACAGCATTAATGCATCACTTGCTTCATTTCACAGATGGTCATGCTAGAATAGATACCAAGGAAAATGCGAAACTAAGCGGCCCGGCATTGCCACTCCAGAACGTAATGGCAGAGACCGTGATTCTCCTAGCCATTAAAAAGATTGGCATCGCTCTGGGAAACGAAGCAACAAAGCAAGCGGGTGCTCAGTTTGCAAAGTATGTGACGCAATTGACAGAGCTCCAGGGCAGAATGGGCCGCATCATGTCGGAGCTTCGCGTGATGCATGATTTTCTCTGTCAGATGGACATTCGAAACCGCAACGATCAAGTGTATGAAGGCTGGTTGGAGGAGGTGCGCAAGGTAGCATACGTGATCGAGGACATGGTGGATGAGTATTTGTATCTTGTTGGTCGGGAACGTGATGTCGGATGTTGCTTCTGCCTGAAGAAAGGGTTCAAGCAACCAAAAGCTCTGCTTTCATTAAACAGGATAGCTTCCATGGTGCAAGAAACAGAGGCCAACCTTGAACACCTATCTCAGACGAAAGAGCGATGGGTTCCGATGATAAACAGCGGTGATACTAGCAACTCCAGTTACATTGTGAAGAGGTCCCAGGATCTAGCAAGCATGTCACGTTCCCTTGGTGAAGAAGATCTTGTTGGGATTGAAGATAACAAGCAAACACTTGTACGGTGGCTAGGAGATGATGAGTTGGCACGCTCTGTAATAGTTCTGCATGGCATGGGAGGGCTCGGGAAAACGGCACTAGCAGCAACCGTCCATAACAAGGAACGAGAGAAATTTGATTGCCACGCATGGGTCCCCATCTCACAGACTTACACTAGAGAAGAGGTCCTTCAAAGACTGATCGTCGAGCTTTTTAGAGACATACAGAGTGTTCCAAGTAACATCGCCACCATGGATATGGCAGCCATGCAAGAGGTACTGAAGACGTTTTTGGAACAGAAAAAGTACCTGGTTACATTGGATGATGTTTGGACTCCAGAAGCATACACTGACTTATTTCCAGCACTCAATTCAAATCTCAAGGGCAGCAGAATAATAATCACGACACGGATTGCAGACGTAGCCCACCTTGCTTTCCAAGACAGGATACTAACACTAGAGCCCTTATCAGACAAGATGTCATGGGAACTCTTTTGTAAGAAGGCTTTTCCCGATCCTGAGTGTCCAGCAGAACTTAAGACTTTGTCAGAGCAAATAGTGCGCAAGTGTAAAGGCTTACCTCTTGCAATTGTCTCTGTCGGCAGTCTCTTGTTTGTGCGTGACAAGACCGTAGATGAATGGAAGCGAATACGTGATCAGCTCAGCTGGGAGATAAATAATAATCCAAGGATGGATCACGTAAGGAATGTTTTGCATCTGAGCTTCATCTACCTTCCCACATACTTGAAAAGTTGTTTCCTATACTGCAGCTTGTTCCCAGAGGACCATATATTCTACAGGAAAAGGCTTGTACGGTTGTGGATAGCAGAGGGGTTCATCGAGAAGAGGGGTCAAAGCACAATTGAGGAAGTGGCGGAAGGCTATCTGAAGGAGTTGGTGCACAGAAACATGCTGCAACTTGTTGAGAGGAACCACTTTGGTAGGATAAAAGTATTCCGGATGCATGACATCGTGCGTGATTTGGCGGTAGATTTGTGTCGGAGAGAATGCTTTGGTGTTGCATACGAGGAGGAAAAATATGGGGGTGAATCTCTCGAGGAGAAGGATGGACGTCGATTGGTAATACACAAACTAAAGAAGGGCAGTATTTCTACTCCTGAGTCAATTTTGAGTGCACATAACCTTCGATCTGTCATCGCATTGGACATCAATACGCCATCATCCACTCTACTGCCCTTCATAGCGGAGAAGTGCAGATATATGTCAGTACTCGAGTTACGTGGGCTACCCATCGAGAAGGTTCCTGATGCTATTGGAGATCTTTTCAATCTGCGCCATTTGGGTTTGCGTAATTCGAAGGTGAAGATCCTTCCGAAGTCTATTGAGAAGCTCTCCAACTTGTTGACTTTGGACCTTTATAACTCTAACATACAAGAGCTGCCACAAGGGATCACCAAACTGAAGAAGCTGAGGCACTTATTCGTTGATGCAGCGAGCGACCGTTCTGGGCGAGATTTCCGTTGTCACAGTGGTGTATGCATCCCCAAGGGTCTTGGGAACCTGACAAACCTGCAAACACTACAAGCGTTGGAAGCGCAGGATGAGTCCGTTAGACATTTGGGGGAGCTGAGGCAACTTAGAAGCTTCAGGATATGGAATGTGAAGGGAATCTACTGTGAACACTTGTGGAAGTCTCTAGTTCAGATGCAGTTCTTGTCCACCTTATACATTACAGCAAGTGATGAAGATGAGGTTATTCAATTGAATGGTTTGAACCCACCACCTCTTAGCCTTCAAAGAATTGCGTTGAGAGGACGACTGGCGGAAGGGACATTGGAGGTGTGTCCTCTGTTCCGAATTGCTGGACAGAATTTGTTTTCGTTGACACTATCTTGGTCCCAGCTGAGAGAAGACCCCCTGCCGTGCCTCTCTCGGTTGTCAAGTCTGACGCAGCTACTGTTGACCCGAGCATACAGTGGGGAGCAGCTGGCATTTCTCACCGGGTGGTTTCCCAAGCTGAAGATGCTCAGGTTAAGAGACCTGCCTAACCTGAAGAGCCTCGAGATACAGCAAGGTGCCATGGCGAGCCTGGAAAGATTACTACTAGTCAACCTCAGAAGCATGACGGAGGTCCCAGCTGGCATCGAGTTCCTAATGCCCCTCAAAAACCTAACCTTCGACGAAATCACCCATGACTTCTTAACGTTGCTGCGTCGTTCTAGAATTGAGGGGATGCGGTGGAGGTATACTCTCCAGGATTGATGGCTGGTTTGGAGATGTAAGTCACTCAACTCCCACTAACTACTATTCGACTACTACTTCCTCACCTTATTACTGGAGTGATGAGATTACGAACATATATGTTGCTTTAATTAGCATCTTCATGTCTCATTGGCAGGAAAATATTGTTTTGCATGGGAGGGGACACATCACACATGTTTTAGCTGCTCAAAGCGCCAGTGCGTCCGGAGGAAGACAGTTGCTTTAAGTGGTACGCATGCTGCATGCAGTTGCTTCTTCAAGGCTTGCCATTTTTTCTGTTCTCGTTTGGTGATGAATAAAAGGAAGCCAAGTACTTTGGCCCTTCAAACCTCAGCTACTTGTGCAATCAAGGTTTCCCTTATTTGTTTTTCCGACAAGCTAGACTGCTTCTAAATCGTGGTTTCTATATATTTCGGTTGTGACGGTCTGACATTTGTGTGGTTGCTGTTAGGTTCTGATAATGTTGTTCAGACATTCATGTGGTTCGTAACTCATCTTTTTATATCACCTTGAAATTTTATGAACACATGTGCTTGTTGTTCTCGTGCCATCTTACATATGTTTGCGCAGTTGTGTGTGCATGCCTTTCTAGAGCATATATTTAGACTTTGTTCCAAACAACTGTGGCTTCTCGATATAGCGGTGTCTTTTTTTCCTATTTTTACTTAATTAAATAGCTCGTAAAAAGCTAACAATTGTTACAGTGTCATTTCAGCCAAAAGCTAAAATCCACAGCACTTTTAAACAGGGTTAAACAAGTTACAGGAAATTGCATTCTGTTCCATTTACTAAAAACGAGTTAAACAACTCCGATGCTGATCATCTGATTTTCTTGTGCGGGTAAGGATAACAAATTGGTGCAGACAAAGGAGCAGACCCAATGGTTGGAAGGAAAAAAAAAGGGTACAGTACGAAGAGATTTGAGCAGACTCAAAGGTGTGGCAGCATCCTGGTTAAGCTCAGCAAATCTCATACCAACAATCACGGAATGCTCTTGCCTGTACTGGGTCTTTTTGTGGAACCATGTGTCTGTTGTAACTCCATCGCTACCTTTGGTAATTATTAGTGGATAAAATTGTTGTTTTGCCAAATAATAAGCCACATAAAATATTGCAGTAAAGGAATAGCTAAACATATGTAATTACGTTGCAATAACCAGGGATAGTAGTCCATTTAGCAAGGGCCTGCCCGGAGAAGAGCAGCCTATTGACGCATTTGATGGCAGATAAGATGGACGATCTCCAGGATCTCTGTTCACTACTCTCTACTCGAATTTTTTTAATTATTTTTGTGAGAGGAATCGATCGAGATTTATTTAGTGGGGTAAGCAGTAACTTGGGCCTAACCGACCCAGCCCAGCCTCAATTCAGATCCATTTCGGTAGTGCTTAAAGTGACTTATAACTTTTGTCTTACTAGCTGAATGCCCGTGCGTTACTACAGATTTTTAAAATTTATCATACTACATATTCTGAAACTCACGTGTGGTAAAATTTTTTACAATATAAGAGAAGCAGAAGCAGGTACATGAGAGAACTAATCCACATTAATTTCAATTTATATTAGACTCAAAACGTATCAATAAAGAAATATTTCACTTTTTCTCTTGTCAAATTTCAACAGGGGTGATCCTCCTCCTAATGCAGGCACAATTCTCTTACTTCTCAAATAGAGATGTGTTCACCTGAGATTGCAAGGTCCAGAACCCGCAAATCTTGCTGTATAAGATGACACACTATTAAAAAGCTTGTGTAATCTTACCATGCTACTTACTACCACATCCTTATATAGGATTTAAAATGCTTGCACTATCCGTCACATATATTTGGTCCTTTTTGTTTTCTAATGTTTTTTTTTCAATTTTTAATGGTGTCAACCATTATGGCTACAAAAGTTAATAGCACTTTCAAGAGAGTTAAGCGATTTCTGACGTTGCCAAGCCTACTGCTATACAATGAGTCAATGGGGGCATATGTGGTTTGGATGCAGGACCAGATCATGAATATTTGATTCTGAGACGATGCTTTCTCACATTGGAAAAGGAATAAACAGGCGACACATGCAAAATTCAGTCCTTCACATTGGCGCATAAACGGAGATGAAGTACATGGGTTCGATCCTTCTGCTGCCATCAAGAGCCAATTGTTTAGCCATCTTTTGAACACAAAATGCAACCCGGTGTAGCATTTCCAGATCTAGACATCTAATGCCAATCAAGTTTGCCCACAGGAGCAACAAAGGTTTGTTGAACAATACTGGCAAAGAAACTGAACAAACTGTTGTGTTCTTTTCATAAATTTTGTTCTTAAATTTAGTTTCTTTGCCAGCATTGTTTCCTGACCAATATATTCATTGTTTCCTGGCCAATCACACAGCTGCTTTGCTCAGGAATTTGAAATTCTTAAAGACAATACATTAAGAAGCACTATCTCATAATCCCAAAAGAAAAAAAGAATGCAGATAAATTTGGGGATGATTTTAGCAGAAAATTGATGCTCTTCAGAGGCTTAGCACATTAGCATATCTCAATGAGAAGATGACTCTAACATCAGCTATGCATTGGTAAGCAGATCATTCAATAGAAATTATGGGTCCATGGATGCAAATGCTTAATCAATGTAGCAGGATACTGTAGCAGTTACTAGTTAATGGTAGGGTGGACATGAGGGAACTTGTATCCTCAGTGAAATGAGTCTGGAGCACTGAAGGGATCGGACAGCGCTCGACGGCGTGGCCCGGCACTGCTCTGGTGGACAGCGCTCGACGGCGTGGCCCGTCACTGTTCTATCTACACCGCCCGCGGCCACGACCCCAGGAACAGGGCGCTAGTGAGGAACAGCGGCGAGCACACCTAGGGTGAACATGAGGGAACTTGTATCCTCAGTGAAATGAGTCTGATATTAGATCGGATCTATAACTTATACTTATTTTTTTCCACAATCAATATAGGACTATTTTTAATATCTGATAGATTATCGCTCTTTTTAGTGGCTAGGGTGGACATGAGGGAACTTGTACCCTCAGTGAAATGGATACTGTAGCAGTTACTAGTTAATGGTAGAAAGCTGCAGCATGTTAGCAAAGCGCGCCGTCGAGGATTGCAGCAATATACCAGAGACTTTTGATGGACGAGGATGGTTTCTTTGGTCTCCTTGATCAATGTTGGTCCCACAGAAAAGATAAAGTTAAATTAAGAAAACATAAAAGATAAAAGTAAATAAAGAGAGAGGGTGGAGCTGAGCTGTAGCACCCGTCTTTTGCTGTCGGTCGGTACAGCTATGCTGGGTTGTATATATAATATCTGAATACATTTCAGGTGCTACATTTTTTCGTCGAACTTTTATTTCTTGAAAGAAACTGCTGTAGCTTTGGTGCTTCTGTAAGAAGCTACCTTCGAGCAAAGGGGAGGGGTTTTTCAATTCTTTTATAGCTTTTCAATGACTTTTAGGTATTAACTTTTCTCAGTAATCACTACCTATTATACTAATAGTCTGTTTTTTTTTAGTTTTGGCTTATGACTACGGCTTATGTCTTTTGGCTATTCGTAAGAGAAAGTATGAGGATACAAATAACTCGTGTGTGGTTTTGATCGATAAATGAAGGCGTCACAGTGTATACTATAACTAATTTGTATATCTTGTATGAAAAAGATACTCTGTTTAAAAACTAGTTACTATAGAAAAATCAAAAAATAGCTTCTAAAAGCTAGCTGAAAAGAAGAAACTCAACATAGTCTAAGACGCAGAAAAAAAAGACCTTTAAGATTCTGGGGGCTCAACTAAAAGCCTTTTGGTGGTATTGTCCAGTTGGAGAAGCCTTTTGTATATGCCTTTTGTGGGGCTGTCTGTATCTATAGTTCAAAGGAATTATGCACCATAACTATAGAAAATACAGACAGCCCCCAGTAATTCCTTTGATTATGGTGCATTATTATTCTCCAATCAAAGGAATTATGGTGCATTCGGATTCTCGGATTCGGATAGTCGGATCTATCACAATTACTCTTTGGTGGTATTGTCCAGTTGGAGAAGCCTTTTGTATATGCCTTTTGTACTAGTCTATATATGTTTTTTGTTACATTAGATTACATTACATTTTCTACCAGTCTATATATGCATAAACTTGCTGATCACCCTAAGTTGTTCCACAAAAAACTGCATGTTTGCATGTGGGGTTCGATAGTTTTTTCAACCAATTTATTACATTACATTTTCTACCTATCTATATATGTCTTTTGTATTCCTACGTAATATCCGACGAGATATTCGTTATCGTATTCGCATCCGCTCCGTATTCGTTCCGTGACGTGGATCGATACTATCCGGATTCGTATTCGTGTCCGCACTATTCGTATTCGACTCCGAATCCGAGAAAAAATATAGGATAGGATATGGAATAAGCAATATCCGACCGAATTCGACCCGTTTGTATCGAGTGCTTATCCAATTCGTATTTAAATCCGACAAAAAATATGAATGCAAATATAATTAAAGTACTATCCAATCCGTTTTCACCCATAATGATGGTTGTCTTGGTGGACAACTAAAGATATGAACGTACTAAACAACACGTGGCAGCAATTTTTCTATGAGTGGCAGTATAAAAATAGTCTTAAGTTTATTGTTTTCCTAGGCCCGTTCGGTTGGGCTGAAAAACTATGGCTTATGACTGAAATTGCACTATAACGATTGAAATTTCACAGCGGAGAGCAGCTGGCATTTCTCACCGGGTGATTTCCCAAGCTGAAGACTCTCTGGTTAAGAGACCTGCCTGACCTGAGGCGCCTCGAGATACAGCAAGGTGCCATGGCGAGCCTGGAAAGATTAGGACTAGTTAACCTCAGAAGCATGGCTGGTTTGGAGATGTCACTCAACTGCCCGTAACTACTTGCTCACCTTATCGTTGTGTTAAGAGACTGGATAGATGACATTACGCACACAAGTATTTTGGCCAAGACGTGTGTGATTGCTGTTAGGTCCTGGTATTGTTGCTCAGGTATTCATGCGGTTCCTTCATTTGTACCTTATCTTTTTTTATCGCCAAGAAATTTTATGAACACGTGTGCTTGTTTTTCTTGTGCCATCGTACATACGTTTGGGCAGCCACGTGCGTGCCTTTCTACAGCATATATTTATACCCTGTTCGAAACAGGGATAGTTTGAAACGCATTAGTTTGTTAACGTGATTTTTTCCTTTGTATTATCCGAAAAAATATAGTTGTGTTTTATTTTTCCTTTTTTCTTATTTTTATTTAATTGAATACATCATAAAAAACTAACAATATCATTTCAGCTAAAAGTCATAACACTTTTAAATAGGATTAAACAAGTTACTGGAAATTGCTTTATACTCCATTTACTAAAAACGAGTTAAACAACTCCGATGCTGACCATCTGATTTATAGCTCTATTTTGTTTTCCTTGTGCGGGTAAGGATGACAAATTGGTGCAGAGAAAGGAGCAGACCCAAAAGGTGGGGAAAAAAAAGTAAAGTACGAAGAGATTTGATAAGACTCAAAAGGTGTAGCAACATCCTGGTTAAGCTCAGCAAATCTCATACCAACACTCACCGAATGCTCTTGCCTGTAGTGGATCTTTTTGTGGAACGATGTGTCTGTTGAAATATTATCTATTAAAAATGTTATCTTTATAGTTGAAGTTAAAGGGTGTAAAGTTAAATGATATACTCCACTCTCAGTTGGAATGACCAAGTAAGGTACAACCCAACACATTCTGCTATGGCATCCACATTGATGAGCAGAGAATCAAAGAGTAGGCTCATCTTGAGAGAACCACCTCAGCCACGTAACTCCCTGGAACTTGGTTCGTCTTTCAGAAACGCATGAAGACTGCCAGAGTTTAGGGATCTCGTTGGAGTTTAGCACCAAACTTGTTGAAATTTTGTTGAATGGATCAATCCGTTCCTTGAAGTGCTTAGTACTGTGTAGCGAGTTCTTACCAGTTGGCTTCTGGCCACAAAAGAGAGTTTTCAAGAAAGAAGACTAGGTTTATGCACATGAATCAAGACAACGAATCACACCGAAGTGAAGAAATTTCTTGTGCACACCGATGATTGGAACACACCACCACTCTGTTCTTTTCAAGGCCAACCTATCAGCAGTAATAGCAGAATGTGACACGAAGGAAGAAAACTGCGTCGATGTTTAGAAGAAACAATTGGATGCCTTCGTTTCAAGTGTGGTGGCTAGCGATTCAGCTATATGGACCAACGACTTGGCATCCACATTGATGAGCAGAGATTCAAATAGTTGGCTCGTGTTGAGAGAACCACCTCAGCCACGTAACTCCCTGGGGCTTGGTTCGTCTTTCAGAAACGCATGAAGAATTGGATATAATATTGGTTGGATTACCCCGCACACACAGGTATCTCTTCTAGCACCAAACTTGTTGAATTTTCGTTTGATGGATCAATCCAATCCAATCCTGGAAGTGCTTAGTACTTTGTAGGGAGTTCTCTTACTATTAGTTGTACTCGTGCTTGACAAAATTCTGCACATGTGCTCCTATTCCTCCCGGCCGGGGGGTGCAAGTGAACATATCCTCCCTATCCCTGTCACCATTCCACATCTCCAAAATCTTTAAATATTCGATGTCTCCATTAATTTGTTGGATTGGTTGGTTGTGATCCATTCTTCCCATTTTCTTAGTTGCGATCCATCTTTCTTACCGCTTACTCAATAACTCTATCTATCTGCCTTTCTTCACACATACGGCTATGCTAGAAGCATTAATGCATCACTTGCTTCATTTCACATATGGTCATGCTAGAATAGTTTACTATCGGTCGTCCTGCTACGGGGTTGTGTTGCGTCTGCCACGATAGCCAGTTCTCAGAACGTAATGGCAGAGACCGTGATTCTCCTAGCCATAAAAAAGATTGGCATCGCTCTGGAAAACGAAGCGAGACAGCAAGCCGGTGCTCAGTTTGCAAAGTTTGAAACGCTCAAGGGCAGAATGGGTCGCGTTAGGACAGAGCTTCGCGTGATGCATGATTCTCTCTATCAAATGGACATTCGTAACCGCAACAATCAAGCGTACGAAGGCTGGCTGGAGGAGGTGCGCAAGGTAGCATACTTAGGAAAGCTAAAAATTAATATAAACACTCGGTTTCTCTTAACGGTTTGTCTACTCCTCTTGCCACCGTCTCGTTCTGAGAATAAGGCACGGGATCACAGATGCATCACGTAACACACTTCTCTTACTCACGTCAAGTGCACACATCTCTTCCTCACTTTTCCACTGCTTACCCTCTCCTTCTGAAAGCCATGTCTTTCAGCTATTACTATTCATTTTCAACCAAAAGCCATCAGCAGAAGACAATTCAACGACAATGCTCCACGCATTAAGTTTTAAGGGAGAATAGGCCAATGTTTCACGTGTTTGGTTTCAATGTTTGAACAATTCAGAGCGGTGTTACTATAGTTTATTGGCGATGTTCCGAAAGAAATAAAAAATATATGGAACAAATCAAACATGCTCGTAGAATAACTCAAAACAATTAGTGGAACAATCAAAACCTATTAGTACACCAAATAAAAGATGTTGGTTGAGCAAATAGAAAAAAATATAAAACAGTGGAACAAAGAAATTGTTAAGGATAAGAATAGGAAATAGATAATGACTCTTATTTATTTCCTTATATGACTTGTATTCCTTCCATATACTCTCTTGTACTCTCCTATATATATGGCCCTTTGGGTCTCATATCAATAACATAATATTCATAACAGAAATAAACATGAGGAACGTACAAAAGATACCTACTACAATATTTGGCAAAATACCGCAAACTAAATGAAAAAGGAAAAGATTGAAAGGGAAAAAAACAGTCCTCTACTGCTAATTACAAAACTATTGGAACTACGTAACAGTATCATCGAAGCAAGAATAAATCATCAAAGAAACGTATATATAGTATCATCGAAACAAGAATAAATCATCAAAGAAAGGCATATAAGCATAACAAAGCATGAAGCAGTTGTGATAGCAAAAATGAGTTCAACGAAGCAGTGGCATGTAACAGGAGAAAAAAGAGAGAAAGAGAGAGAAAAAAGAAAGTATCGGAGAATGAATGGATGAGCGCGCAGCTCACGGCTCGCCCACGACATAATTGGTGGTGTGATGAGCAGAGAACGAAGGACCAGTACTTCAGCACATATTGGGGGACCAGCACAACCAAGTAACTCTCTGGGACCTAGTTCATCTGTCAGAAACTTATGAAGATTGCAAGAGTTTAGTGTTGGAACACAAGTAGGCTGTACTAGCGTAATTTAAAATTTTTCCACGTAAATTAGGAAGTTGTATGAGTAAGAGATCACAGATCATTACCACTAAACACGCAGTGCAGCGGAAGAAACGTTAAAACAGCCCTATTCAACGTAGTTCCCGTCGATGTAATGGAAATAGTCGATCTTCCAACGTCTCTAGAAGCGATCCTCGGAAGCCGATTATCCTCTAGCGGTAGTTATGTGTGTAATTCCACTAATTGTAACAAACGTAAGCCGTCAATTATAGGTGGGTTCTTTTAGGTTGTGGTTTACGATTTTTAGTTTATAAATTTTGAATTATGCCTGTTCACAAGAGAGAGTATGGAGAGAGACACTCGAATAACCTCTCGAGTCTTTGTTTTTCTAGACCCACTTGTGAATAACCAGGTCATCTTGGTGTTATTCAAACCAAGTCACTCTCCAAAATATAGCAATCTGAAACGGCCTATGGGAAATTAAATAGTACAAATGTAGAATGTGACAGAAAGGAAACTGCATCGAAGCCAAGATGACATAATTGGTGGTGTGATTAGCAGAGAACGAAGGACCAGTACTTCAGCACATATTGGGGGAACCAGCACAACCAAGTAACTCTCTGGGACCTAGTTCATCTGTCAGAAACTTATGAAGATTGCAAGAGTTTAGTGTTGGGACAAAAGTAGGCTGTACTAGCGTAATTTATAATTATAGGTGGGTTCTTTTAGGTTGTGGTTTATGATTTTTAGTTTATAAATTTTGAATTATGCCTGTTCACAAGAGAGAGTATGGACAGAGACACTCGAATAACCTCTCGAGTTTTGTTTTTCTAGACCCACTTGTGAATAACCAGGTCATCTTGGTGTTATTCAAACCAAGTCACTCTCCAAAATATAGCAATCTGAAACGGCCTATGGGAAATTAAACAGTACAAATGTAGAATGTGACGAAGGAAACGCATCGAAGCCAAGATGACATAATTGTGGTGTGATGAGCGAGAACGAAGGACCATGATTTCAAGACATATTGGGGAACCAAGACAACCAAGTAACTCTCGGGACCTAGTTCATCCGTCGAAACTTATGAAGATTGCAAGAGTTTAGTGTTGGGACACAAGTAGGCTGTACTAGCGTAATTTAAAATTATAGGTGGGTTCTTTTAGGTTGTGGTTTATGATTTTTAGTTTATAAATTTTGAATTATGCCTGTTCACAAGAGAGAGTATGGAGAGACACACTCGAATAACCTCTCGAGTCTTTGTTTTTCTAGACCCACTTGTGAATAACCAGGTCATCTTGGTGTTATTCAAACCAAGTCACTCTCCAAAATATAGCAATCTGAAACGGCCTATGGGAAATTAAATAGTACAAATGTAGAATGTGACGAGAAAGGAAACGATCGCCAAGATGACATAATTGGTGCTATGATGAGCAGAGAACGAAGGACCAAGATTCAAGACATATTGGGGAACCAAGACAACCAAGTAACTCTCGGGACCTAGTTCATCCGTCGAAACTTATGAAGATTGCAAGAGTTTAGTGTTGGGACACAAGTAGGCTGTACTAGCGTAATTTAAAATTATAGGTGGGTTCTTTTAGGTTGTGGTTTATGATTTTTAGTTTATAAATTTTGAATTATGCCTGTTCACAAGAGAGAGTATGGACAGAGACACTCGAATAACCTCTCGAGTTTTGTTTTTCTAGACCCACTTGTGAATAACCAGGTCATCTTGGTGTTATTCAAACCAAGTCACTCTCAAAATATAGCAATCTGAAACGGCCTATGGGAAATTAAACAGACAAATGTAGAATGTGACAGAAAGGAAACCGCATCGAAGCCAAGATGACATAATTCGTGGTGTGATGAGCAGAGAACGAAGGACCAAGATTGAAAGACATATTGGGGAACCAAGACAACCAAGTAACTCTCGGGACCTAGTTCATCCGTCGAAACTTATGAAGATTGCAAGAGTTTAGTGTTGGGACACAAGTAGGTCAGACTAGCGTAATTTAAAATTATAGGTGGGTTCTTTTAGGTTGTGGTTTATGATTTTAGTTTATAAATTTTGAATTATGCCTGTTCACAAGAGAGAGTATGGAGACACACTCGAATAACCTCTCGAGTCTTTGTTTTCTAGACCCACTTGTGAATAACTGTGTCATCTTGGTGTTATTCAAACCAAGTCACTCTCCAAAATATAGCAATCAAAACGGCCTATGGGAAATTAAATAGTACAAATGTAGAATGTGACGAAAGGAAACCGCATCGAAGCCAAGATGACATAATTGGTGCTATGATGAGCAGAGAACGAAGGACCAAGATTTCAGACATATTGGGGAACCAAGACAACCAAGTAACTCTCGGGGACCTAGTTCATCCGTCGAAACTTATGAAGATTGCAATAGTTTAGTGTTGGGACACAAGTAGGTCATACTAGCGTAATTTAAAATTATAGGTGGGTTCTTTTAGGTTGTGGTTTATGATTTTAGTTTATAAATTTTGAATTATGCCTGCTCACAAGAGAGAGTATGGAGAGACACTCGAATAACCTCTCGAGTCTTTGTTTTCTAGACCCACTTGTGAATAACCAGTCATCTTGGTGTTATTCAAACCAAGTCACTCTCAAAATATAGCAATCTGAAACGGCCTATGGGAAATTAAATAGTACAAATGTAGAATGTGACAGAAAGGAAACGCATCGAAGCCAAGATGACATAATTGGTGGTGTGATGAGCAGAGAACGAAGGACCAGATTTCACACATATTGGGGACCAGACAACCAAGTAACTCTCGGGACCTAGTTCATCCGTCGAAACTTATGAAGATTGCAAGAGTTTAGTGTTGGAACACAAGTAGGTCAGTACTAGCGTAATTTAAAATTTTTCCACGTAAATCGTGAAGTCAGATGAGTAAGAGATCACGATCATTACCACTAAACACGCAGCGCAGTGGAAGAAACGTTAAAATGCCCTATTCAACGTAGTTCCGTCGATGTAATGGAAATAGTCGATCTTCCAACGTCTCTAGAAGCGATCCTCGGAAGCCGATTATCCTCTAGCGGTAGTTATGTGTGTAATTCCACTAATTGTAACAAACGTAAGCCGTCAATTATAGGTGGGTTCTTTTAGGTTGTGGTTTACGATTTTTAGTTTATAAATTTTGAATTATGCCTGTTCACAAGAGAGAGTATGGAGAGAGACACTCGAATAACCTCTCGAGTCTTTGTTTTTCTAGACCCACTTGTGAATAACCAGGTCATCTTGGTGTTATTCAAACCAAGTCACTCTCCAAAATATAGCAATCAAACGGCCTATGGGAAATTAAATAGTACAAATGTAGAATGTGACAGAAAGGAAACCGCATCAAGCCAAGATGACATAATTGGTGGTGTGATTAGCAGAGAACGAAGGACCATATTTGAGACATATTGGGGAACCAAGACAACCAAGTAACTCTCGGGACCTAGTTCATCCGTCGAAACTTATGAAGATTGCAAGAGTTTAGTGTTGGGACACAAGTAGGTCATACTAGCGTAATTTATAATTATAGGTGGGTTCTTTTAGGTTGTGGTTTATGATTTTTAGTTTATAAATTTTGAATTATGCCTGTTCACAAGAGAGAGTATGGACAAAGACACTCGAATAACCTCTCGAGTTTTGTTTTTCTAGACCCACTTGTGAATAACCAGGTCATCTTGGTGTTATTCAAACCAAGTCACTCTCCAAAATATAGCAATCTGAAACGGCCTATGGGAAATTAAATAGTACAAATGTAGAATGTGACAGAAAGGAAACTGCATCGAAGCCAAGATGACATAATTGGTGGTGTGATGAGTAGAGAACGAAGGACCAGTACTTCGGCACATATTGGGGGAACCAGCACAACCAAGTAACTCTCTGGGACCTAGTTCATCTGTCAGAAACTTATGAAGATTGCAAGAGTTTTTTCATTGTATTATCTGTCAGAAACTTATGAAGATTGCAAGAGTTTTTTCATTGTAGGTAAATAATGGTGTTTTCATTGTATTATCTGTAGATAAATAATGTTGTCTTTATTTTTTTTCTCAGTTTTCTCTATTTTTTAATTAAATGACTAAAAAAATTAGTAGCTATTATAGTACAATTTCAACCAACAGCTGGAACCTACAGCTACTTAGAAGAGGACGAAAATCCCGTGCCGTGATTGACTCAAATAACCAGGTCATGTTGGCATTAATGAAACAAGTCCCTCTCTAAGATAGCAATTTGAAACAACCTTTGCAAACTTTGCATTGACTTGACTTGTGTTCACGAGCAATACAAGTAGTAGCATACAGTCATACACATAGCAGTTTCCAGTTCACCTCTCACCAAGCATATGAGAGAGAGAGAGGAACCAGCACAGGGCGTGGTTGAAGGTTCAGAAAACATTCGATTGCAACAGATGTTTTTGGAGATCTGACCATTGTTATCCATATCAGGTATGTTATGTACGCTGGTAGTTTTAACATTGTGGCTATTCGCAATTTTTCGTCATTTGCTGAAGAAATAGTGACTGATAGATCTGAGGCTAGGAATGCTTAGGGTGTGTTTGGTTGAGCTGTGGCTTCGAAAAAGTCTGTGATGTGTAATGTGAAAAACTATCGAGATTGTGGGTCATGGAAAGTTGTAAGCTGTTTGGTTCAAACAAGTATAAAACTTACCTCCTATCTCTATTTTCCTTGAAACAACTGTGAAACAATTCTCTATTTTCACCATTTCAAAAGCAGCCAAAAGCCAAAAGGGGTCCAAGGTGCTTTCAAATCAGATTATTTAAAAGTAGCTGCTCGAAAAGCGAACACGGTTTGCACCCCTTTAGTTGGCTTTTGGCTTTTTGAAAGCAAAAGCAGCTCCCAAAAATTCAACCAAAGGCACCCTTAATATACAGTACTGTGACCTTCACACCCAACAGCTTCAAGGTTGATAGGAAATAAGCCATGCACTGGATGGGTGATACGATAGTATGGCAAGTGTAATTGGAGGCACCAACCCTTTATCTGAATCTCAAGACGCTGCTAGCCTGGTTTGCAGCACTTGCTAACTCCTATTGGTATAGATCTGTTTTTGTTCAGGGTAGGATGTTTTTTGCCTCTAGACGAAAGGAGATGGTAATATCACACCGACGCTCTCTCTGATAGATTATTGAGAGGATATGGGAAGATAGGGTGGACATGAGGGAACTTGCATCCTAAGTGAAATGAGTCTGGTGAGGCAGCAAAGTACTGCAGCATGTTACTACGGCAAACCATTGTAGATAAAAATTTTGTTTGGTATTGTGTTCAAGTCGCCGTTCCCAAAATCACTATTCAAGTCTTTTTATTTTACGCCAACTTCAACTTGTGGTCTGGCAATTTGAAACAACCTCGGGGAAGTAAGGGCCTGTTCTTTTCAGTTTCTAAAAGATTTTTTTTATAGTAACTAACTTTTAAACGAAGTATCTTTTTAAGATATATCTATTAGTTAATTATAGTATATACTGTATCGACTTTATTTATATCGGCAAAAACTACATATGAGTTTCTGTTACTATATATTCTCTCATACAAATAGTCAAAAAATCATAAGCTACAACCAAAAACCAAAAGCTTTATTTATATTTCGTACGGAAATATGTACAGGCTGCATCGGACCCAACAAATAAGCTGTTGATGGACAAGAGCTATCTTGCGCTAGATTAGCCAAATATCAGCTTAGCTAGAACACGGAGCAGGTTCAGAAACACATGAGATTGCATGACTAGTTTCTTGAGATCTGACCATTAGGATCGACATCAGGTATGTGATGTACTCCGTAGCTTTAACACTCTTCTTATTCGCTATTTTTCATCAGTTTGATAGATCTGAGGCTAGGAATGCTTAATAGTACTGTGACGTTAATAACTCTAGCTATGTTTTTTACACTGCACTTATTTGCAATTCAATTTAGAATAAAAATTAAACAAAAAATTAGCAATTCAATTTGTATATGAATTCCAACAAAAATAAGTAAAATTTAGAATAAAAAATAAATTACCACGTTAATTGGAAGAAAAAGAGAAAATTTATATCGTCTGTTGTGGTGGGTCTAGATTATAACGGTCTAAATTAAAGAAAGAGCCTATGCCAAGTACAATCCAAAATTAACTAAAATTCAGAATAAAAAAATTACCAATTGATTTCCATACGAGTTCCTAAGTAAAATCCTGAAATATGAATAATTTGGAATAAAATTTTTAAAAAATAGCAATTTGATTTGTATAAAAATTCAAATAAAAAATAATTGGAGTTAAAATAAAATAAAAATAGCAATTTGATTTTGATACAAAAATCCCTAAATAACTTTATTTCAGAATAAAAATTAAAGAAAAATATATCTATTATGTTAGTAAGATTAGGAAAAAGAAGCCACCACGTTCACTCTCGACTGCTACAAATTACCACGTTAATGGAGGAAAAAGTAATTATAGTATTATGAAAAATACAATCTATTATATTATTAAGACAGCTGGGGCGTGACCAGAGTAGACAAGAGAGAGCGAATAGAGGGGGGACGCGGCTGGGCCAGGTGGCACTGGGCTGGGAGGGAAAAGAGAGGAGGGAAGGGATGGGCCGAGGGACGGAAACGGGCCGAAAGAAACTTTATTCAGAAAAAGCGACCGATAGCTCTGAGGCTAGGAATGCTTAATATATAGTACTGTGACATTCACACCCAACAGCTTCGAGGTTGGTAGGAAATAAGCAATGCACCCAACAGCTTCGAGTCTGGCAAGTGTACGTGGTAATTTGAATCTCAAGACGCTGCAAAAAAAGGAGATGGTTTTCGTTTCAAAAAAAGGGCAGATGATTACTCTCATACATTCATTGGTTATCGAGAGGATTTGGGAAGCTCACCACAGTAAAAAGGAACAAGGCAACCAGCACTTGCAACCGTCGAGGATTGCAGGCCTGCAGTATTATCACACCGACGCTCTCTCTGATAGATTATTCTGAGGATTTGGGAAGATAGGGTGAACATGAGGGAACTTGCATCCTCAGTGAAATGAGTCTGGTGAGGCAGCAAAGTACTGTAGCAGTTAATAGTTGAAAAGTACTGCAGCATGTTACTACGGCAAACCACTGTGGGTCTTGTTCGGTACTGTATCCAAATAGCTGTTTCCCAAAAATCACTATTCAAGCCTTGTTATTTTACGCCAACATCAACTTGCGGTTAGGCAATTTGAAACAACCGAGCCGTTCATTTCTATCTCTTCTTGCCACCATAGTTTTTCTACTTCACCCTCCAACACCATAGTTTTTCTACTTCACCCTCCAACAAGTCTAATTCTTAATTGATTCCTATTAGCTGCTATCCCTTCCAATGCAATAGCTTACCACATAGCTATCATATACTTCTCTCTAATTATCGCTTAATGTTGATCGTCGCGACATCAAAATTTGGCGGTAGGACGTTTGAGCGCGCTCCGTGCCCCACTTTTTGGACTAGGGTCGATGAAGTCAATAGTATGAGGTTCAAGCGCGCTCCGTCCCCCACCATTCTGACAGGGTTAACAAAGTCGGCGGTACAATGCGGAGAGGTTCACGCGTGCTTTGTCCCCCACCCTTCAGACTAGGGTCGACAAAGTCATCGGTAGGATGTGGAGAGGTTTGTGCATGCTCTGTCCCCCTCGCCCGTTTATAAACCATGTTTGTTTGCACTCCGCGGGATTGACGCGGATCCTAGCGACTCCGCACTCTATTTATACTCTGTAGAGTTAGCGTAGGGCCCAAGGCTTCCACGCTCAATTTATACTCTGCCTCCGTGCTCTATTTATACTCCGTAGAGTTAGCACGTAGCCTAGGGGCTCTGCGCTCCATGTATACTCGATAGAATTGGCATGGGGCCTGTTGACCCCATGCTCTATTTATACTCTGTATAGTTGGCGCTGAGCCCGTCGACTCCACGCTCTATTTATACTCCGTAGAGTTGCCCGGGATGCATGAGGGTATCGATGCTTTATACTCCACTGAGTTAGTGCGGAGCCCAAGGACCTTCGCGCTGTATTTATACTCCATAGAGTTGTCTTGGACGCATTAGGGTTTCGACATTTTATACTCTGTAGAGTTGGTGTGGAGTCTAGGGGCCTTCGCTCTGTATTTATACTCCATAGATTTGCCCAGGATGCATGAGGGTCTTGGTGCTTTATACTTCGTAGAGTCGGTGCAGAGCCTAGGTGCTCCGCGCCCTATTTAACTATAAGTAGGGCATATGTGACATGTGTGGGTCGAAAAGATATTTATTGCACCTGTTTATGTGGGTACGCTTTTTACAATTCATTTACACGTGTGACATCGGGGGCCATCCCTCTGGCTGCAACTATGCGTAGTAATGACGAAGACAGTCGCCTTTCCATATGTGCTTAAGATCAACTCCATCAAGAGGTGGTACGAGCCCACTCTAAATGATGTTGTGACTATGTAGGGTCCCTCCCATTTGGACTCTAGCTTACCTGCTATGCCAGCATGGAGCAGCTGCCAGGCTCTGCCACTTGACTTTCTTTTTACAAGAGGCTATCTTCATACGAAGATACTTTGCGATGTTAAGTTTCGCCTACATCTGGTCCCCATTAATGAGGTCGAGCAAGACGTTGCCTTGAGTTCCTCGGGCGTCATGGTTTCATCCCCCGAAGAGTAGCTTGAACGGGGTGAAGCCTGTTGAGCAGGAGGCCATGGTGCGAATGGACCAGAGGACCTTAGGTAACTCTTCTGGCCACTTCCCCTTGGGGAGGCTAACCAACCATTTCTTGATGCCATCAAAGATTTTACTATTTGCATGTTTGACAGCCTTGTTGGATTGCGGGTGTCCTACAAAGGCATAGCACACCTTCATGCCCATTTGGTCACAAAATTCACAGAATGCCTCTATGTTGAACTATAGGCTATTGTCTATGGTAATCTCTTTGGGGACTTCGAAGCAGCATATGATGTTGTACCGCAGAAACTTCTGGGCCATTGCTGAAGTGATGTTGGCGAGGGGTACGGTCTCGTTCCATTTGGAGAAGTAGTTGTAGGTGACGATGATGAACCGACAATCCCAGGGGCACATGGTAACGGGCCAATGATGTTGATCCCTCAGCGATACTAGTGGGATTGGTTAGAGGGGACTGGTAGGGGCATGGGAGAGCCTTCCCATCCCCTAGCGTCGTTGGACTAGTTCCTTCGCATCCGACACTGCCGTTGGCCAATAAAAACCTTACCAGAAGGCCTTCCCAACAAGGGCCCTTAGGGCTAAGTGGGGTCCACACAGGCCTCTGTGTATCTCCGCAAGCAATTCCTAGCCTTCCGATGAAAGAGGCAATAGAGAAGCGGGGCACAGATGCCATGTTTGTATAGGATGCCCTCGACCAGCTCGAAGGCTCTTGCTCGGTGTACCATCCTTTGCCTTCGCATGGGTCGTCTGGCTCATCGCCCCCTAGAGGAAGGCGACGATGGACTACCTCCAGTCGTTCTCCTACGCGATGTGCAACACGATGGAGGTTTGCGTCCACTTGAGAGTGATCCTCATCGTCGCATCACCATGGTATCCCCATATGCGCTCATGGAAGGTGTAGGCGGAGCGGCGCGTGGCATGGCATGCAAATACACCAGAGAGGGCTAGTTCTGCGAATACATATTTTCAAGAGGCTAGAAATATACATGTTTTGGTAGGCGGTGCCCAGAGAGCAGTCAGCACCTCATGCTCTGGTTTCAGCACCTCATGCTAGACAGCAAGCACCCTAATTGCTGATGTAGCATCAAAAGTGTAGGATGATGTAAAACAAATCAAGGATTGGATGTGTAAATACATAGGTCATTTATGTGGTGGTTGCTGATGTTATCCGAGAAATTTGTTGTTGTATAAGAAACAGGAGTATGTAAATTAGTTCTCGATACACACACAGCCAAGAGTCAGAGGAGAGAAAAGTCTGCCTGCCCAGCCTGGGATCATCGAATCATGGACAGCAGTAATATATTATGGGAGTGTCTATACCAGTTCATGATGCTTAAATATAGTATGTAAATCAGTTCATGATGCTTAAATTAATTAATTACAATATTTTCTTATTACTTTTATTTGTGCACTATTTAATTACAATAAATATTTATAATGACATTAGTAATGTTGTACCACAGAAAATACCATGTTTAATTTGAGACCATAATCACTGCCGACCTTAGTCATATTAATCTCTTGTATAATTAATTGTATAGTAGTTCATCCAAAATATTTATACTGGTTAAATGATATCGACATTTTGTCGACGGATTCATAAAACAATTCTAGGGCTAAGTATGAATCTGGAAAGTAGGGTGTAAACGGTTGGGTATTTTCGACGACCGTGCGAATCCGGTTGGTACCGGTGGGCCGATTCGATATCCGCCCAGGATTCGTCTGACTCTGAGATATTTGTCGGATTTGGTAGAAAATTCGATGACTATATCGGCCGAATAGCTTCGATATTCGGTAAATGGGTATTATCCGGCGAATCCGACGATATGCGTGTGTGTGCCGCCCATTGGCCCGGCTACTACTTGACACCTCACGTGCCATCTCCTAGTTTATCGTAGCCTTATCGCGTAACTTTATCGTATATACTCGCCATCTCCTAGTTTCCTTAAATTCATACTATATAATATGTCCATGATATATCGCTTACCTTATCACCATATTATCATCCTTATCATCCTCATATTGGGAATTATGTCTTTATTTCCAACCTTAGCAAATCCTCACATTTCCTAATTTTATCTTAACTTTATCTTAGTTCATTAAATTTACACCATATAACGTGTTAATAATATAACGGTTAGACATTTGGGGAAGTTGAAGCAATTGAGAAGCATCAGGATATGGAATGTGAAGGGAATCTATTGTGAACGCCTCTACGAGTCTCTATTTCAGATGCATTTTTTGTCCGACTTAGCTCTTACGGCAAGTAATAAGAACGAGGTTCTCCAGTTGAATGGTCTGATCCCCCTACCTCCAAACCTTCAAAAGCTATATTTGAGTGGAGTGGGTCCAGTAAAATTCTTTCCAGGCTGGCAGTTGCCAACGAGGATGATTGATCGAGGTCTAAAACCTACAGTGGTTTGGAGGTATGTTGGACTTGTGTCTTTTATGAGTGAGAGCTTGGAAAGCTAGGAGGCTATCGCTTGCTTTTTCAATCTCAGACTTCTGCGTAAGTTGTGGATCATGAGGGGGGATTGCTTGTGGCTTGACCTGGGCTTAGAATATGAGGAGTTGAGACTGTCTGAAGCATCGGCCCTATGGTCTCTTCAGACTAGGTCTTTGAGACACCAATGCATGTTGATGGGTGAAGAGAGCTAACCCCAAGAGGGAGGCAGCCTGGAGAAGAGCGAGCTGAAGCAACTCTGAAAACCAGCAACGACCTGATGAACAAACTATAGAAATGTCAGTTCGGGGACCTGATCGGTCAGAGGTCCTTTGATGATAGTAGAAGAGGAACCAAGTTGATGATCAAAGGAATCAATTCCAGTTGGGAGCTACCAAAGTGAGCTTGAGAGGAGTCCTCTTGCAGTTGCTAGGATTCTGAGTCTAATAGTTCTGCTATAAAAATAGAATTTGAGGAGACAAATGCAGACACCTGGGGTAGCAAGCTTGGTTCAATCAAAGGTGATCCCATTCTCCTTACACTTGTTGCTGTGGTTCCCTATCCCTATTGATCATCTTGACAGGGGACCGTGAAGGAGGTTCATTCTAGGGGTTGGCTTCCTCATGTGGCAAATTAAACAAATTTTAGGGACGTCCTCATCCTCCTATCCAGCGTCTGGGAAATCTAAATTGGACAAATACTTGGATAGTCCAGGATTCTCCAATGCTCCCCAAATCTCCACTTTTCTTCAATACCAGGTTCCTAGGAACTGCCTCAATTGAAGGGGAAAGCACCTTTACTGGGACTCTACCCTTGATCATGTCTCCTGAGTGCCACTCAAGAGCTTGGCGAAATAGGAAACCACATGGGCGATGGAGTGGTGGTTTAAAGGTCCAACGGAAAACCAAGGAACATGATCCAACCCACTTGAGTAAAATTGGTCCCTCTCCAGTTTAAGGCTTCATTGTGTCTATGAAATCTAGCTTCATGCTGATCATCCAAGTGGTGTGGGTTCCCAAAATTAACATGTCCTATTGAATTGGAGAGCTAAGTTTAAAGACACCGACTCGTGGGTGGGGAGCATCTTACCACATGGATTTTGAGGACAGCTTGAATGAAATCTCTAATGTCCGTCACTGCTTGTGCTATCTCTTCTTCATTGTGTGTGTTCATGAATGGTTAATTTTAGTTCATTTGAGTTAATTCATTTGTAAAATGGATGTTCTTTTCTAAATGAACGTGAATTGTATGTATATCGTACTTGTGTTTACGCTTTAGAGGCATAGATAGTATTTCTGAGACCAGCCAACAAACGAAATAGATTTAATACAAAAGAATATCATAGATGGTTCCTTAGGATAAACCGTCGCGATACATCAGCTATCACAGGCGGTTTCATCTACAAACCATCTGTGATACATAATCTATCATAGATAATTTCATCTATAAACTATAGTAGTATCACGAACGATCTATGATGATATTCTTGAACCGTCTGTGATGGTGTTTTCTATAGTAGTATTATCAGAAAGATTGAAAGGAATATTAGAAGCAAGGAGCCTTTTCAATAAGGATGATTAGATTATAAGAAGAATCATACCATGTTCTTGATGTATACCTCGATACACTGAGATGAAGTTAATGTAGAAATTTCTCGATCCACCGAGATCAAATTGATGTAGAAAGCGATTGATGTGAAACCTGATCAGCCAAGATCTATTTGATGCTAAAGTTATTCTCGATCCACCAAAATCAAGTTGATGTAGAACGTGATTTTTTTCAGCAGGGTTGTGATTTGATGTAACCATGTTTATACAATAAGACAATTGTGTAAGAGTATGAGAAGCCAAGATTAACGTGTCTGTGGAGGCCTGTGATGTATACATGGACGTGAAGTTTGTTATGAACTCAGAATTTGCCCATCTGAACGTGATATGTCCATGGACGTGAAGTTCTCAATCTCTAGTTCCATATGGCAACTGTATATATATTTGGATCTCCTAGTTCGATACGGCAACTGTGATTTCCTAGATTGATACGACAACTGAAAATATTAGGCAGCATGCGACATATCCATGGACATGAAGTCCTGGTTCAATAGTAACCAACGATTCTATTGTAAGAGGTGTTGCCAGTGTGCCTGGTTCAATAGTAACCAACGATTCTATTGTAAGAGGTGTTGCCAGTGTGCCTGGTTCAATAGTAACCAATGCCACATTAACGTTTCTGTTGCAAGAGGTATTGGGCCTGTGCGCCACACGTTAAAGGAAATCTGTGATGAGTTGTAAACAATGTGGTCTCTAGAATAACATAGGCACAAGAAGCATCTTGATCATCAGCCATATGATAGACACATGAGATCTTTTCTTTTTAACCTGATTATTGTGAGAATTTTTAGGAAGTTTGTTTTTTCTAATTTAAGAATTATCGTAGGAATTTCTAGCCCTCTAAAGTTAGGGAGGTGCATTTAATCCCACCAGTTGTTTATATATATATATATATATATATATATATATATATATATATATATATATATATATATATATATAGGCATAATGGTATATAATATATTAGGCATGTTAAATCAATCATGGATGAAAAATCTTAATCATAGATGAAAAGCCTCAATCACACTAGTGCATCTAAAAGCAATCCAAAGGTAGAGGCTTAGTACTCGGATACCATATAGTGCCCTGTTATTTATACTATATATATATATATATATATATATATATATATATTTGGATTGTGCTTAACATGTACTATTTCTTTTAATTTGCTAATTTTATTTATTTATTATTCGAAGGTTAGTTATTTGTAGATGTTACTTTGTTAGTGCTTGACAACCATCGTAGATCTCTAACAGACTCTCTTTAGTAGTCTCGAATCTCTTCTCTATGACTCTATCGTCTCTACACCGGGCTCATCCTAATTTAACTCTAAAAGAATCTCAATAAGGGAAGAATCAGCTGGTGCTAAACACGTTGCTAGTCCATTGATGGATGCTCTGTCAAAGTTATTCCTTCCTTTCCCCTTCGAACTTTTTTTTGTTCAAGGCAATCCCTTCCTATCTTTAGGCCCTGTACTGAAGTACGTTAGATTTTTGTTTTTTAGCTGAAATGACACTGTAGCAGTATTAGTTTTTTTGAGGTATTCAATTAAGGAAAAATAGAAAATAAAAAATGAAAAAACACCATTATACCTTCACGGATAATACAAAGAAAAAAAATTGTGTTAAGAAGCCATCGCGTTTCAACTTTTAGAAGCCATCGTTATTTGGAACATGGTCTTAATAGGTGGAATGCCTTAATAGTCACAACACTATATAGCACCTTCAATGGGGTCCCTGAATAATGCAGTGATAATTCGGGCGAAGTCCTTTGAAATAATGCATCAACGATCGAGACCTACACGCACCACGACTAGGCTTCATTGACTTGCAACCTTGCAGGTTCTTCAGTTCTTGATCTGTTCAACAGCAACATGACTAGCATCCACAACTCATCAAGCCATGAAACTGTTTTGGTGGTTACAGCTTCAGAAACGCACAAGGAGGACACCGCAAGTCGAAGATCGAACCTGGCCGGATCAAAGCCATTAGAAGGCAGGTGCGTCGCATCTTTAACGATCGATGCCATATTTATCAACCCTTTCCTCCTGTTTCTTTTTGTTGTTAAAGAGCGGTATACTAATAAGTTTTGGAATTCTTCCAGCACCAAGAACATATAAGAACTTCTTCAGGAAAAGGACTGTTAACGGCGAGCTGGTATGCATGTTGAGATAGATTCCCGCCTTCTCTTTACCTGGTTGATAGCAATCGTTCTTGTCAGTTAACAATAATATTGACTTCGCTGCAGTTGGCTTTAGCACAGCCCCTGTGTATTGGAATTCTAGTGGACCTGCCTGTCTTGAATATTGTTTTGTTTGATTATGTAGGTTAGATGGCTTAACAGCACGGAAAACGAGTTTCGGGTTACTCTATGGGACCAGTATAGCATCGGAGGGGTGAATAGTGCCTTGAAACTTTCACTAAGTATTCACTAATCATGCACTTTAGTAGGTATTGAGATATAAAGATTAGAAAAAAAGACCAAAACAAGCAACTTAAAAATCCAAGAGCCAACAAACAAGGCTTTGTCGGTCAGACCAACTCTGGGAGGACAGTCTGACTGGAGCCTTGCGGTTTGACCATTGGCTACAAGCTGGTCTGATTGGTGGGGTGGTGGCCTAACCACTTCTGTTCTAGAACTGAAAAATCGAGCCATCCACAATTGCATCCTAAGATTCAACTATTTTTCTCAATTTTATGTATCTTAGCTATGTGGTAGATCTCAAGTCGTACTCGACCATCCCAAGCAATAAACTTAAGAGAGTGGTCTAGCTCATCCAAAACTCTCCTTGGATTTATGCCTAGTGGAATGTCAAGCGGTCTTATGAGAAAGAATTGGTGAGATCAGTTTTTTCGCACAAAAGAGATTATTTTATATTTTCTAGACTTAGTTTAAGAACAAGAGTCATGCTTCAATAAAGAATTAGTATAGCTCAATCTAAAACTCAATTTAAATTCAAGACTTAATTTAGTATATTTGACATGGCATGAATAATAAGAGGATCACTAGAGCAAAACTAGTCACAAGATCCAACAAGATATGATTTCGTTCTTTCTCACATTTAATAAAGTTAGCATGGTAAAACTAAACTATATATAGGAGGACATGATAAATCTAGCAAACTAGCACAATATATGGCAAGATGTAAAGCAAGATATCATGTCACACAAGGATAATAGTCAAAGTTCTATATATTTATATTATAATGCAAGTTGCCAAATTTAAAATGTAATATGATGCAATAAACATCCCGGCTCTCCCTTGACAAATGATTATTTTTTATATGAATAGAGTGCTTGTACATGGGATCGAGGACATGGTGGATGAGTATTTGCATCTTGTTGGTCAGAAACATGACACTGGATGGGGCACCTATCTGAAGAAAGGATTGAAGCGACAGAAAGTCCTGCTCTCTCTAAACAGGGTAGCTTCATCGGTTAAGAAGCAGAGTCTTGCGCACCTGTTTCAGGCCAAAGAACGATGGGTTTAGATAGCGGGTAGCTTCAACTCAAGTTACATTGTTGAGAGGTCCCAGCATCTGGCAACCACTTCACGTTCCATCAGCAACGAAGATCTTGTGGGGGTAGATGATGATAGAGAAAGTACTGATGCAGTGGCTAGAAGATGGTGGGTTGGAGCGCTCAGTGTAGCAAACGGGATGGGAGGCTTTAAAACAGCTCTGGCTGCAAATGTCTACAAGAAGTCGATGGAAAAGTTTGAATGCCACGCCTGGGTCTCCGTCTCTCAAACTTATTCCAGAGAAGATGTTCTGAGGAACTTAATTCGGGAGCTTTTCAAAGATAAATTGGGTGTTCCAACTGACATTGCCACCATGGGTGCGACAGGCCTTGAAGAGACACTGAAGTCTATCGAGAAGCTTTCCAATTTGTTGACACTGGACCTTTCTAGATCTGACATTCAAGAGGTACCACGAGGATCACCAAACTAAAAGCTTAGGCACTTATTTGTTGAGGTAGAGCGACCCTTATTGGCTTTCCGTTGTCGCAGTGGTGTGTGCATCCCCAAGGGTCTTGGGGACCTGACAGACCATACACTACAAGCGTTGGAAGCACAGGATGAGTCTGTTAGACCTTTGGGGGAGCTAAGGCAACTGAGGAGCATTAGGATATGGAATGTGAAGGGAATCTACTGTGAGCGCCTCTGCGAATCTCTAGTTCAGATGCTGTTCTTGTCCTACTTATCCATTGCAGCAAGCGATGAAGACGAGGTTATTCAATTGAATGGTTTGAACCCACCACCTCTTAGCCTTCAAAAAATTGAGTTGAGAGGACGATTGGCGGAAGGGACATTGGAGGAGTGTCCTCTCTTCCAAACGGCTGGGCAGAATTTGTATTCGTTGCGTCTATCTTGGTCCCAGCTAAGAGAAGACCCCCTGCCGTGCATCTCTCGGTTGTCAAGTCTGACGAAGCTAGAGTTCACCAGAGCATACAACGGAGAGCAGCTGGCATTTCTCGCCGGGTGGTTTCCCAAGCTGAAGATCCTCAACTTAATAGACCTGCCCGACCTGAAGCGCCTCGAGATACAGCGAGGTGCCATGGCGAGCCTGGAAAGATGTTCTCTAGTCAACCTCAACAGAATGACGGATGTCCCAGCTGGCATCGAGTTCCTCATGCCTCCAATTTCTAGCCTTCATGAAATCACCCTGACTTCTTAACATTGCTGCGTGAATGTCCTAGAATTCGAGGTATGCAGTGGTGGTATACTCGAGATTGATGGCTGGTTTGAAGATGTAAGTCACTCAACTACTTTTAGAGATGGATTGTTTCTATAAATGATGTTCCACGCCATTCAGGCAAATTTAGGCATATCTCTCCCAAAAGAGACATGTTAATATGGGTATGATGGTAGTCTTGTTCATTTTCTTATATGCGTATGAAGTTAAAACATCATTTAGAAATAACATCCTTGTTCATGCTCATGGTGTTGAAAGTAGTTCTGTGATTTAACAATTAAAAAGTGGTCGATCTCAGCATACAAAATGTAGTATTCTTACCCAATCTGCAGGATCTGCGTGTGTGTGTTTTCAGGCCTACATGAAAAACATGCAGAAATGTTGGTACTCTATTTAGATGTAATGAATGCAATATTGAGTCACCATTGATACCAAATGCACACAAAATGGAGAGAAATAAATCAGGAGTTGTTCATGCGAAACCAGAAAGAGAATGGTGTCATTGTGACTGAAGGTTGAGGAAAAATCTCCTATTATATATTCCTTAATACTTCCTGGAAGCCTATAGCTTCAACTTTGAAGTCAACATGCCAACTGCATGTGAAATGCATTTTCAAACTGAAAGTCTTAGCTGTGCCGACACCTCATAATCTTTTATCTCACCAAGTGCCAACTATCGAATATAACATGTTCAAGAATCCCAGTATCAATTATCATCTTGTTGCTAAAACTGACAAATAAGTACTGAGGTTGTGTGGTTAGTACACTATAGGTAAAACTTTCAAACCAACTCCCATTAAGAATGATGAATATACATTCTAAGATAAAATTAGTACACTATAGGTACTGAGGTTGTGTGGTACTATTAACCATGCAACACAATGCTTTGGTGTGTTGTTTTATCAAAGGATAGGCTTATGATGTTAGCCTACGATCAAAGGGAGAATGTTGAATTGATCTCTAGCTAGCCTCACGATTTTAGAGACCTCGTCTCACTCCATTTAATCGGAGGCGGTTACCAACTATTTTTGTTAGCGGTCCCGGTCATCCGTAGCTATATATATGAGAGGGTTTTCGCGAGGTTAACTCGTGAGTTATTTTACCTCTGATTCCTATCAAGCCCGATTGCTGACGGGTGCTGGTGAACAGCCGGCCATTGGCCCGCAGCCGCCCACCTCATCACCGGCCAACCACGCGCTTCTCCACTGCTGCAACTCCTCCTTCACCACGATGGCTTCTCCGACTTGGTATGTACTCACGTTCCGCTTTTAATGTTTTTCATTAGGTGTTCTTGATTTTGGACTAGGATAATTAACAACAACAGCGAGGTGCCTGGAAAGATGTTCTCTAGTCAACCTCAACAGAATGACGGATGTCCCAGCTGGCATCGAGTTCCTCATGCCCTCAATTTCTAGCCTTCCGCGAAATCACCCTGACTTCTTAACGTTGCTGCGTGAATGTCCTAGAATTCGAGGTATGCAGTGGTGGTATACTCTCCGAGATTGATGGCTGGTTTGAAGATGGATTATTTCTTTTATAAATGATGTTCCACGCCATTCAGGCAAAACATAGGCATATCTCTCCCAAAGAGACATGTTAATATGGGTATGATGGTAGTCTTGTTCATTTTCTTATATGCGCGTATGAAGTTAAAACATCATCTAGAAATAACATCATTGTTCATGCTCATGGTGTTGAAAGTAGTTCTGTGATTTAACAATTAAAAGAGTGGTCGATCTCAGCATACAAAATGTAGTATTCTTACCCAATCTGCAGGATTTGCGTGTGTGTTTTCAGGCCTACATGAAAACATGCAGAAATGTTGGTACTCTATTTAGATGTAATGAATGCAATATTGAGTCACCATTGATACCAAATGCACACAAAATGGAGAGAAATAAATCAGGAGTTGTTCATAAAACCAGAAAGAGAATGGTGTCATTGTGACTGAAGGTTGAGGAAATCTCCCTATTATATATTCCTTAATACTTCCTGAAGCCTATAGCTTCAACTTTGAAGTCAACATGCCAACTGCATGTGAAATGCATTTTCAAACTGAAAGTCTTAGCTGTGCCGACACCTCATAATCTTTTATCTCACCAAGTGCCAACTATCGAATATAACATGTTCAAGAATCCCAGTATCAATTATCATCTTGTTGCTAAAACTGACAAATAAGTACTGCCATAGCTACAAGAGAAGGTTCAACATAATGAACATAAATAATGATAAACATATTGGAGGGTTGAATGCTTGAATTACAGGGAAGGCTTAGAGCTACGAAGTAGGGATATTGGCCCATGATAAGCTTAAAGGTCATGTGACACTTCAAATGACTACAACAGGCAAAATCACTAGGAGAAAGATTCCTGCTTGACTTCTGTTGGATGTTGCCACGACACGAGACATTTCTGCACAACTAAACTTAGATGTGGTCTCAGGGCACCAGACAAATCTCCTGCTTCTCCTCCTGATTAAAAATGATTCAAATTGAGGCAGCATACAGGGCCTTGTGCCCGAATGGCTGCACATTGGCAGTTCTTCTCCTTTCCTTGTTCTGTCCTGATACTGAGATTTCTGCAGTCAGCAACATACTCCATAGTTCTGTTGGATTTCGGGAACCAACACCACAAACAACTCGGTTCAGCCAGCACCAAGAGCCAATTAGACGGGGAAGAAAAGAACTGACATGCTGCAACTGCAAGGCTGCAACAACGACCCTGCACCCGGTTCCCAAGTACAAACCTCAGACAGATGTATATAAAGTGAAACAACTTATTGTCTGACCGTGAGAGGCACCTGATCTGATCAAATCGGGGATCGATACATCACCATTCTGAGCACAAGGTTGCCTTGCCCTGCCCACCAAATGTCCATGTGGACAGCCAAAATATTACAGCACCACATGCTCTGCGAGACTCTAGTTCAGATGCGTTTTTGTGCACCTTGCGAATTACGGCAAGTAATGAAATCTTCAGGTTAGACAGGTCCGAGCTGCTCTCCTCAGATGGAGACCCATGCATGCGAGATACAGCAAGGTGCCATGGCGAGCCTGGAAACATTTCTACTAGTCAACCTCAGAAGCATGACGGAGGTCCGAGCTGGCATCGAGTTCCTCATGCCTCCAATTTCTAGGCTTCCGCGAGATCAGCCCGGAGTTCTTAACGTTGCTGCGCCGTTCTAGAATTGGTGGTTTGCGGTGGTGGCATTCTCCGGATTGATTGATGGCTGGTTTGGAGATGTAACTGCTTCTCACGCTATCGTAGTCTTAAGAGACTGAGAGTACTACATTCTGGGCAGCTGTGTGCATACCATTTACAGCATATATATAATGTATAGGAAACTTCCACCATATTAGCAAAGACTTCTATTGTCATATCCAGGGTGTGCAAGGCTACGGGCAGCCTCTTCACGGTCTTCCAGCCTCTTCAAGGCTACTAGAGCCCTTATCAGAGGATAAGTCATGGGAACTCTTTTGTAACAAGGCTTTTCCAGATCATGAGTGTCCCAGAACTTCAGAACTTCAGGTGTGAAGGCTTACCTCTTGCAATTGTCTCTATCGGCAGTCTCTTGTCTTGTTGGCAGGAAAATGTTTTGAGGAGGGACACACGGAGGATCCTCATCCCCTTCAGTTCGTTGCTCAAAGCGCCAGTGCACACATGCTGCAGTTGCTAATTCAAGGCTTGCGATTTTCTGTGTTTCGTTTGACGAATAAAGTAAGACATTTGTGTGATTGCTATTGGGTTTTCGTATTTATTATATTTACGAAAATGGTGAGATCGAAGGCATCACCTTCATTTCAAAGGCTAGAAATTCTAAAATTAAACCTAAATTCAGAAGAAAAACAAATTCCTTGAAAATCTATCATTAATCGGTAGGAAAAGAAAAGATCCTAGGGTCCATCATATGGCCCACATTGATTAAGGGTATCTTCTTTTAGTTCAAAGTTGTTTTTTCTTTCTACATTAACTGTTTTTAAATATAGTCTTTTCAATACGAGATCTGAGTTAATTATAATACATATATTATAACAATTTAATTTATATCGATCAATCATACGTGAGTATCTGTACTACATACTTTGCCTCATTTACGAACTCGAACACCTAGGTCATGGTGCCGCCTTTGCACGCCATAATTTGGGTGGGTGGTATCGCTCAATTTCTGCCCATATATTGATATATGTGGCTGTATCATGCCGCCTTTGCACGCCATAATTTGGGTGGGTGGTTGCAGGATTCAATGATTTACTAAACACATCGATCATTCATATGTAGCTAGCTAGGATTCGTACGCCTGTGCCTCGCCTCCCGCCCTGATGTCGCTACCGCTCCACGGGAGAGGGCCGGTCAGTCGAGGAACAGGGATGGTCGTCACCTGGGTCAAGAATAGGAAAATACTGCTAGAAGTTAAATGCAATACTTTGAATTAGTAAAGGTGTGATGGTAGCATTTGGGCTATGAAAGACCGGGTGTTACAAACGACCCTGCACCCGGTTCCCAAGTACAAGCCTCGACAGATGTAGGGGTGTTCGTTTTAGCTACGACATGGCTTAATTTGAAATTTTGAATTTTATTTCTGATGCAGTTCTGAAGAGACCGATCTCACTTACGATTTTATTTGAAACAGATGTTGAGCTTTTAACGATACTACGTTTAATCAGACTCGCTCTTAAAAATACTGCTTTAAAGTTAAGATACTATAAAGTGAGAAGCCGGTCACCTGCCGAACACCCCGTATATCAAGTGAAACAACTTATTGTCTGACCGTGAGAGGCACCTGATCAGATCAAATCGGGGATCGATACATAACCATTCTGAGCACAAGGTTGCCTTGCCCTGCCCACCAAATGTCGATGTGGACAGCCATGTCTCCATGGAGCTCAGAGCATTCGATTCAAGAGCCCCTCATGTTGCAAAACCATATATACTAATAAGTGGTACAGCACCACTGCCAGAATGTTTGTGCCTGTTTGTCCTCCTGCTTGGACAGTATTCAATTGTATCGGTGGTCCGGGTTCTCAGTAATATTTCAATGTTGTGTGCTCATGCCAAGATCATGGCTATTCTTCCTGTGATCCCTCACATATAGCTATGCTTAGCATTAACGCATCACTTGCTTCATTTCACAGATGGTCATGCTAGAATAGATACCAAGGAAAATACGAAACTAAGAGGCCCGGCACTGCCACCATAGCCAGTTCCAGAACGTAATGGCAGAGACCGTGATTCTACTAGCCATTAAAAGATCGGCATCGCTCTCGGAAACGAAGCGGCAAGGCAGAATGGGTCGCGTTATGACGGAGCTTCGCGTTATGCATGTTGAGGAACCACTGAGACGGGACGAGGATGTTTCGTGAAAGTCTTGGTCTCCTGATCAATGTTGGTCCCACAAGAAAAGATAAAGTAAAATCAATCAATGTCTGTCCCACATTGATCCGTGCGTTGCGACTCGTCACGACCAGCTGCTTGGCTTGACTGACTCCCAAAATCACTATTCAAGCCTTCCTATTTTACACCAACTTCGACTTATGGCTAGCCAATTTGATACAACCGGAGTTCAAAAAAAATTTTGATACAACTGAGCTTCCGTCTTAGTGGCTCCATTCTTTAGACCTATCTATAGTAATGAATTTTTAAATAATATATTTTGAAAATAAATATTATAAATTGATTATAGTAGATACTATATCAATTTTATCGAGTTAAAATCACATTTGACACTATTTCGCATCGTATTTATAAAAATAGTCATATGTGCAAGTATTGACAAAAATATCGCTTCTCTTGTCTGCTGGCGGGCGACCGCGCCCAACGCGACATGCGGACGCCTCGACCTCTGCGCCCGATGGGGATGATAGGTTTGCTGCCGTCGATGAGGGGTGAGATGATTAACCGTAATTAGCCACAATTGCCTACCCTAATTGGCGGATCAAAGGCATTGACCATGTGGTTAGGTCTAAGTTATTTTGGTGATGAATAATTGACAACGGTAAATTTATGATGATGTATATTTGATAATATTGTTTATCGATGTTATGCGAGGTGTGTTGGCATGTGTGTATGGACGATGTTGGTCAAGTTAGGATGAACTTGTAAAGAATGTTCTTTGGTCTTTGCATGTGCGGGATAAGCATGGAGGCGATCATGGTCGGTGACGAGGACGGACTAGGATGGGGAGATCGAGGTCCGACGGTTAAGGATGTCATGCGAGATGGTCGGACACATGCTTAGGGCGCGCAGAGATCGAGATGGATGATACGTGTTGGAGCTATGGGCTGCGGTCGGAGGCTACGATACGTGGTGGATGATCGTGAAGAAGCTACGGAGGTGCGGTTCGGAGGCTTCGATCGTGGCGTTGAAAAGTCAAGTGTGAACTACTTGTGGTGTGTTGCTAACGAAGGCCTCGAGTCCACCTCCGTGGCTTGAGCCACTCTTCCATCATGTTTGGTAGTAATTAATAATTAAATTAATCCAACTAAATATGGCAAATTTAGATTACATAAAATTTTAAATTTACATAATAACTATGATTGTGTCGGAGGTTTCAAATAAAAATTTTTTGTGGAGTTTGTTTGCTATATATACAAACTCATAAAATATAAAAATGTATGAATTTTTAGCAATATTCACAATGGATAAAATTACCCAAAACTTACATTGTCAAGTATGTTGTGTTGGCAGATTGGATATAAATTTTTGTAATTTTTTAGCTCATTTCAAATATTTACAAATTCAAACAAATATTAGCGAAGAAAGTTAGAGGAGATACTTAGCGAAAATCACGTGTCTCTCCTCACCGTGCCTGGAAAGATGTTTTCTAGTCAACCTAAACAGCATGACGGAGGTCCCAGCTGGCATCGAGTTCCTCATGCCCCTCCAATTTCTACTCTTCTACGAAATCACTCTAGAGTTCTACACGTTGCTGCGTGAATGTCCTAGAATTGTTGGTATGCGGTGGTGGTATTCTCTCCGGGATTGATGGCTGGGTGTGTTGTGCTTTTACATTCACTACAGCTGGATAATTTGATTGTGCTTGTTGCTACATAAAGATATGCGATCTTTCGTGCGCGTGTTATTGCCACCTACTACCAAAAAAGGAAAAGATAACATTCTCATATTAAGTACCTTTTTTTTTAACCAGCTGTCTGATAAATAATACACAGGATTATCAATGAGTTAGAAAAAGTTCACTTGCCTACAATTTTGTGACAGCAATACCACGTTAGGAGTAGTCCCTCCGTTCTTTTCTAAATGACATTTTAGAGATGGATTATTGTACTTTTATAAATATTGTTCCACGTCTTTGAGTCAAAAACACAGGCATATCTCCCCCAAAAGAAACAAATTAATATGCGTACGATGGTGGTCTTGTTCATTTTCTTATATGTGCGTATGAAGTTAAAACACCATTTAGAAAATAACAGAGGGGGTGGCAAACTCTGAAGTGTTATTAATGGGCTGGAGGCGACATACATGCAAGTCCTCTAACACTCGATGCAGTTCTCCAAAAGCTCTCGCCCTGCAGTCAGCACCTCATGCTCTGGTTTCAGCACCTCATGCTAGACAGCAAGCACCCTAATTGCTGATGTAGCATCAAAAGTGTAGGATGATGTAAAACAAATCAAGGATTGGATGTGTAAATACATAGGTCATTTATGTGGTGGTTGCTGATGTTATCCGAGAAATTTGTTGTTGTATAAGAAACAGGAGTATGTAAATTAGTTCTCGATACACACACACAGCCAAGAGTCAGAGGAGAGAAAAGTCTGCCTGCCCAGCCTGGGATCATCGAATCATGGACAGCAGTAATATATTATGGGAGTGTCTATACCAGTTCATGATGCTTAAATATAGTATGTAAATCAGTTCATGATGCTTAAATTAATTAATTACAATATTTTCTTATTACTTTTATTTGTGCACTGCTATTTAATTACAATAAATATTTATAATGACATGAAAATTAGTAATGTTGTACCACCAGAAAATACCATGTTTAATTTGAGACCATAATCACCTGCCGACCTTAGTCATATTAATCTACTGTATAATTAATTGTATAGTAGTTCATCCAAAATATTTATACGGTTAAATGATATCAGCATTTTGTCGACGGATTCATAAAAACAATTCTAGGGCTAAGTATGAATCCTGGAAAGTAGGGGTGTAAACGGGTTGGGTATTTTTCGACTGACCCGGTACCGAATCCGGTTGGTACCGAATTCGGGAAGCCAGTTCGGTATCCGACCGGATTCGATACGGTATACAGATATTTGTAGACGGATTTGGTAGAAAATTCGAGATGACTAGTATCTGACCGAATAGCTTCGATATTCGGTAAATTGGGTATTATCCGAGCAGATATCTGAGCGATATGCGTGTGTGCGAGCCGGCCCATTGGCCCAGCTGCCTAGCAGCACCTCACGTGCCATCTCCTAGTTTATCGTAGCCTTATACGCGTAACTTTATCGTAACCTTATACTCGCCATCTCCTAGTTTCCTTAAATTCATACTATATAATATGTCCATGATATATCAGTTACCTTATCACCATATTATCATCCCTTATCATCCTCATATTGGGAATTATGTGTCTTTATTTCCAACCTTAGCAAATCCCCTCACATTTCCTAATTTTATCTTAACTTTATCTTAGTTCATTAAATTTACACCATATAACGTGTTAATAATATAACGGTTAGACATTTGGGGAAGTTGAAGCAATTGAGAAGCATCAGGATATGGAATGTGAAGGGAATCTATTGTGAACGCCTCTACGAGTCTCTATTTCAGATGCATTTTTTGTCCGACTTAGCTCTTACGGCAAGTAATAAGAACGAGGTTCTCCAGTTGAATGGTCTGATCCCCCTACCTCCAAACCTTCAAAAGCTATATTTGAGTGGAGTGGGTCCAGTAAAATTCTTTCCAGGCTGGCAGTTGCCAACGAGGATGATTGATCGAGGTCTAAAACCTACAGTGGTTTGGAGGTATGTTGGACTTGTGTCTTTTATGAGAGTGAGAGCTTGGAAAGCTAGGAGGCTATCGCTTGCTTTTTCAATCTCAGACTTCTGCGTAAGTTGTGGATCATGAGGGGAGTGGATTGCTTGTGGCTTGACCTGGGCTTAGAATATGAGGAGTTGAGACTGTCTGAAGCATCGGCCCTATGGTCTCTTCAGACTAGGTCTTTGAGACACCAATGCATGTTGATGGGTGAAGAGAGGCTAACCCCAAGAGGGAGGAGGCAGCCTGGAGAAGAGCGAGCTGAAGCAACTCTGAAAACCAGCAACGACCTGATGAACAAACTATAGAAATGTCAGTTCGGGAACCTGATCGGTCAGAGGTCCTTTGATGATAGTAGAAGAGGAACCAAGTTGATGATCAAAAGGAATCAATTCCAGTTGGGAGCTACCAAAGTGAGCTTGAGAGGAGTCCTCTTGCAGTTGCTAGGATTCTGAGTCTAATAGTTCTGCTATAAAAATAGAATTTGAGGAGACAAATGCAGACACCTGGGGTAGCAAGCCTTGGTTCAATCAAAAGGTGATCCCATTCTCCTTACACTTGTTGCTGTGGTTCCCACTATCCCTATTGATCATCTTGACAGGGGACCGTGAAGGGAGGTTCATTCTAGGGGTTGTTGGCTTCCTCATGTGGCAAATTAAACAAATTTTTAGGGACGTCCTCATCCTCCTATCCAGCGTCTGGGAAATCTAAATTAAGGACAAATACTTGGATAGTCCAGGATTCTCCAATGCTCCCCAAATCTCCACTTTTCTTCAATACCAGGTTCCTAGGAACTGCCTCAATTGAAGGGGAAAGCACCTTTACTGGGACTCTACCCTTGATCATGTCTCCTGAGTGCCACTCCAAGAGCTTGGCGAAATAGGAAACCACATGGGCGATGGAGTGGTGGTTTAAAAGGTCCAACGGAAAACCAAGGAACATGATCCAACCCACTTGAGTAAAATTGGTCCCTCTCCAGTTTAAGGCTTCATTGTGTCTATGAAATCTAGCTTCATGCTGATCATCCAAGTGGTGTGGGTTCCCAAAATTAACATGTCCTATTGAATTGGAGAGCTAAGTTTAAAGACACCGACTCTGAGCGGGTGGGGGAGCATCTTACCACATGGATTTTGAGGACAGCTTGAATGAAATCTCTAATGTCCGTCACTGCTTGTGCTATCTCTTCTTCATTGTGTGTATTTGTTCATGAATGGTTAATTTTAGTTCATTTGAGTTAATTCATTTGTAAAATGGATGTTCTTTTCTAAAATGAACGTGAATTGTATGTATATACGTACTTGTTGTGTTTCTGCTTGTTTTAGAGGGCATAGATAGTATTTCCTGAGACCAGCCAACAAACAGAAATAGATTTAGCAATACAAAAGAATATCATAGATGGTTCCTTAGGATAAACCGTCTGTGATACATCAGCTATCACAGACGGTTTCATCTACAAACCATCTGTGATACATAATCTATCATAGATAATTTCATCTATAAACTATAGTAGTATCACGAAACGATCTATGATGATATTCTTGAACCGTCTGTGATGGTGTTTTCTATAGTAGTATTATCAGAAAGATTGAAAGGAATATTAGAAGCAAGGAGCCTTTTCAATAAGGATGATTAGATTATAAGAAGAATCATACCATGTTCTTGATGTATACCTCGATACACTGAGATGAAGTTAATGTAGAAATTTCTCGATCCACCGAGATCAAATTGATGTAGAAAGCGATTGATGTGAAACCTGATCAGCCAAGATCTATTTGATGCTAAAGTTATTCTCGATCCACCAAAATCAAGTTGATGTAGAACGTGATTTTTTTTCAGCAGGGTTGTGATTTGATGTAAGCCATGTTTATACAATAAGACAATTGTGTAAGAGTATGAGAAGCCAAGATTAACGTGTCTGTGGAGGCCTGTGATGTATACATGGACGTGAAGTTTGTTATGAACTCAGAATTTGCCCATCTGAACGTGATATGTCCATGGACGTGAAGTTCTCAATCTCTAGTTCCATATGGCAACTGTATATATATTTGGATCTCCTAGTTCGATACGGCAACTGTGATTTCCTAGATTGATACGACAACTGAAAATATTAGGCAGCATGCGACATATCCATGGACATGAAGTCCTGGTTCAATAGTAACCAACGATTCTATTGTAAGAGGTGTTGCCAGTGTGCCTGGTTCAATAGTAACCAACGATTCTATTGTAAGAGGTGTTGCCAGTGTGCCTGGTTCAATAGTAACCAATGCCACACATTAACGTTTCTGTTGCAAGAGGTATTGGCCGGCCTGTGCGCCACACGTTAAAGGAAATCTGTGATGAGTTGTAAACAATGTGGTCTCTAGAATAACATAGGCACAAGAAGCATCTTGATCATCAGCCATATGATAGACACATGAGATCTTTTCTTTTTAACCTGATTATTGTGAGAATTTTTAGGAAGTTTGTTTTTCTAATTTAAGAATTATCGAGGAATTTCTAGCCCTCTAAAGTTAGGGAGGTGCATTTAATCCCACCAGTTGTTTATATATATATATATATATATATATATATATATATATATATATATATATATATATATATATATATATAGGCATAATGGTATATAATATATTAGGCATGTTAAATCAATCATGGATGAAAAATCTTAATCATAGATGAAAAGCCTCAATCACACTAGTACGCATCTAAAAGCAATCCAAAGGTAGAGAGGCTTAGTACTCGAGATACCATAGTGCCCTGTTATTTATACTATATATATATATATATATATATATATATATATATTTGGATTGTGCTTAACATGTACTATTTCTTTTAATTTGCTAATTTTTATTTATTTATTATTGCGAAGGTTAGTTATTTGTAGATGTTACTTTGGTTAGTGCTTGACAACCATCGTAGATCTCTAACAGACTCTCTTTAGTAGTCTCGAATCTCTTCTCTATGACTCTATCGTCTCTACACCGGGCTCATCCTAATTTAACTCTAAAAGAATCTCAATAAGGGAAGAATCAGCTGGTGCTAAACACGTTGCTAGTCCATTGATGGATGCTCTGTCAAAGTTATTCCTTCCTTTCCCTTCGAACTTTTTTTGTTCAAGGCAATCCTTCCTATCTTTAGGCCCTGTACTGAAGTACGTTAGATTTTTGTTTTTAGCTGAAATGACATCGTAGCAGATTAGTTTTTGAGGTATTCAATTAAGGAAAAATAGAAAATAAAAAATGAAAAAACACCATTATACCTTCACGGATAATACAAAGAAAAAAAATTGTGTTAAGAAGCCATCGCGTTTCAACTTTTAGAAGCCATCGTTATTTGGAACATGGTCTTAATAGGTGGAATGCCTTAATAGTCACAACACTATATAGCACCTTCAATGGGGTCCCTGAATAATGCAGTGATAATTCGGGCGAAGTCCTTTGAAATAATGCATCAACGATCGAGACCTACACGCACCACGACTAGGCTTCATTGACTTGCAACCTTGCAGGTTCTTCAGTTCTTGATCTGTTCAACAGCAACATGACTAGCATCCACAACTCATCAAGCCATGAAACTGTTTTGGTGGTTACAGCTTCAGAAACGCACAAGGAGGACACCGCAAGTCGAAGATCGAACCTGGCCGGATCAAAGCCATTAGAAGGCAGGTGCGTCGCATCTTTAACGATCGATGCCATATTTATCAACCCTTTCCTCCTGTTTCTTTTTTTGTTGTTAAAGAGCGGTATACTAATAAGTTTTTGGAATTCTTCCAGCACCAAGAGCACAACATATAAGAACTTCTTCAGGGAAAAAGGACTGTTAACGGCGAGCTGGTATGCATGTTGAGATAGATTCCCCGCCTTCTCTTTACCTGGTTGATAGCAATCGTTCTTGTCAGTTAACAATAATATTGACTTCGCTGCAGTTGGCTTTAGCACAGCCCCTGTGTATTGGAATTCTAGTGGACCTGCCTGTCTTGAATATTGTTTTGTTTGATTATGTAGGTTAGATGGCTTAACAGCACGGAAAACGAGTTTTACGGGTTACTCTATGTAGGACCAGTATAGCATCGGAGGGGGTGAATAGTGCCTTCGAAACTTTCACTAAGTATTCACTAATCATGCACTTTAGTAGGTATTGAGATATAAAGATTAGAATGAAAAGCCAAGACCAAAACAAGCAACTTAAAAATCCAAGAGCCAACAAACAAGGCTTTGTCGGTCAGACCGGCTACCGGAGGACAGTCTGACTGGAGCCTTGCGGTTTGACCATTGGCTACAAGCTGGTCTGATTGGTGGGGTGGTGGCCTAACCACTTCTGTTCTAGAACTGAAAAATCGAGCCATCCACAATTGCATCCTAAGATTCAACTATTTTTCTCAATTTTTATGTATCTTAGCTATGTGGTAGATCTCAAGCTGTGCTACGACCATCCCAAGCAATAAACTTAAGAGAGTGGTCTAGCTCATCCAAAACTCTCCTTGGATTTATGCCTAGTGGAATGTCAAGCGGTCTTATGAGAAAGAATTGGTGAGATCAGTTTTTTCGCACAAAAGAGATTATTTTATATTTTCTAGACTTAGTTTAAGAACAAGAGTCATGCTTCAATAAAGAATTAGTATAGCTCAATCTAAAACTCAATTTAAATTCAAGACTTAATTTAGTATATTTGACATGGCATGAATAATAAGAGGATCACTAGAGCAAAACTAGTCACAAGATCCAACAAGATATGATTTCGTTCAACTTTCTCACATTTAATAAAGTTAGCATGGTAAAAACTAAACTATATATAGGAGGACATGATAAATCTAGCAAACTAGCACAATATATGGCAAGATGTAAAGCAAGATATCATGTCACACAAGGATAATAGTCAAAGTTCTATATATTTATATTATAATGCAAGTTGCCAAATTTAAAATGTAATATGATGCAATAAACATCCCGGCTCTCCCTTGACAAATGATTATTTTTTATATGAATAGAGTGCTTGTACATGGGATCGAGGACATGGTGGATGAGTATTTGCATCTTGTTGGTCAGAAACATGACACTGGATGGGGCACCTATCTGAAGAAAGGATTGAAGCGACAGAAAGTCCTGCTCTCTCTAAACAGGGTAGCTTCATCGGTTAAGGAAGCAGAGGCCAATCTTGCGCACCTGTTTCAGGCCAAAGAACGATGGGTTTAGATAGCGGGTAGCTTCAACTCAAGTTACATTGTTGAGAGGTCCCAGCATCTGGCAACCACTTCACGTTCCATCAGCAACGAAGATCTTGTGGGGGTAGATGATGATAGGAAAGTACTGATGCAGTGGCTAGAAGATGGTGGGTTGGAGCGCTCAGTGTAGCGCTAAACGGGATGGGAGGGCTTGGTAAAACAGCTCTGGCTGCAAATGTCTACAAGAAGTCGATGGAAAAGTTTGAATGCCACGCCTGGGTCTCCGTCTCTCAAACTTATTCCAGAGAAGATGTTCTGAGGAACTTAATTCGGGAGCTTTTCAAAGATAAATTGGGTGTTCCAACTGACATTGCCACCATGGGTGCGACAGGCCTTGAAGAGACACTGAAGTCTATCGAGAAGCTTTCCAATTTGTTGACACTGGACCTTTCTAGATCTGACATTCAAGAGGTACCACGAGGGATCACCAAACTAAAGAAGCTTAGGCACTTATTTGTTGAGGTAGAGAGCGACCCTTATTGGCGAGATTTCCGTTGTCGCAGTGGTGTGTGCATCCCCAAGGGTCTTGGGGACCTGACAGACCTACATACACTACAAGCGTTGGAAGCACAGGATGAGTCTGTTAGACCTTTGGGGGAGCTAAGGCAACTGAGGAGCATTAGGATATGGAATGTGAAGGGAATCTACTGTGAGCGCCTCTGCGAATCTCTAGTTCAGATGCTGTTCTTGTCCTACTTATCCATTGCAGCAAGCGATGAAGACGAGGTTATTCAATTGAATGGTTTGAACCCACCACCTCTTAGCCTTCAAAAAATTGAGTTGAGAGGACGATTGGCGGAAGGGACATTGGAGGAGTGTCCTCTCTTCCAAACGGCTGGGCAGAATTTGTATTCGTTGCGTCTATCTTGGTCCCAGCTAAGAGAAGACCCCCTGCCGTGCATCTCTCGGTTGTCAAGTCTGACGAAGCTAGAGTTCACCAGAGCATACAACGGAGAGCAGCTGGCATTTCTCGCCGGGTGGTTTCCCAAGCTGAAGATCCTCAACTTAATAGACCTGCCCGACCTGAAGCGCCTCGAGATACAGCGAGGTGCCATGGCGAGCCTGGAAAGATGTTCTCTAGTCAACCTCAACAGAATGACGGATGTCCCAGCTGGCATCGAGTTCCTCATGCCCCTCCAATTTCTAGCCTTCCGCGAAATCACCCCTGACTTCTTAACATTGCTGCGTGAATGTCCTAGAATTCGAGGTATGCAGTGGTGGTATACTCTCCGAGATTGATGGCTGGTTTGAAGATGTAAGTCACTCAACTACTTTTAGAGATGGATTGTTTCTTTTATAAATGATGTTCCACGCCATTCAGGCAAATTTAGGCATATCTCTCCCAAAAGAGACATGTTAATATGGGTATGATGGTAGTCTTGTTCATTTTCTTATATGCGCGTATGAAGTTAAAACATCATTTAGAAATAACATCCTTGTTCATGCTCATGGTGTTGAAAGTAGTTCTGTGATTTAACAATTAAAAGAGTGGTCGATCTCAGCATACAAAATGTAGTATTCTTACCCAATCTGCAGGATCTGCGTGTGTGTGTTTTCAGGCCTACATGAAAAACATGCAGAAATGTTGGTACTCTATTTAGATGTAATGAATGCAATATTGGAGTCACCATTGATACCAAATGCACACAAAATGGAGAGAAATAAATCAGGAGTTGTTCATGCGAAACCAGAAAGAGAATGGTGTCATTGTGACTGAAGGTTGAGGAAAAACATCTCCCTATTATATATTCCTTAATACTTCCCTGGAAGCCTATAGCTTCAACTTTGAAGTCAACATGCCAACTGCATGTGAAATGCATTTTCAAACTGAAAGTCTTAGCTGTGCCGACACCTCATAATCTTTTATCTCACCAAGTGCCAACTATCGAATATAACATGTTCAAGAATCCCAGTATCAATTATCATCTTGTTGCTAAAACTGACAAATAAGTACTGAGGTTGTGTGGTTAGTACACTATAGGTAAAACTTTCAAACCAACTCCCATTAAGAATGATGAATATACATTCTAAGATAAAATTAGTACACTATAGGTACTGAGGTTGTGTGGTACTTTATTAACCATGCAACACACTGCTTTGGTGTGCTGTTTTATCAAAGGATAGGCTTATGATGTTAGCCTTACGATCAAAGGGGAGAATGTTGAATTGATCTCTAGGCTAACTGCCTCTGAGATTTTAGGGAGACCCTGTCTCCACTCCCGCCTTAATCGGAGGCGGTTACCAACTATTTTTGGTTAGCGGTCCCGGTCATCCAGCGCTATATATATGAGAGGGGTTTTCGGCAGGGTTAACTACGTGAGTTATTTTACGCCCTCTACGATTCCTATCAAGCCCGATTGCTGACGGGTGCTGTGGTGAACGAAAGCCGAAGCCATTGACGCCCGCAGCCGCCGGCCACCTCTACATCACCGGCCAACCACTGCGCCTTCTCCACTGCTGCAACTCCTCCTTCACCCTGATGGCTTCTCCGACTTCGGGTATGTACTCACGTTTCCGCTTTTAATGTTTTTCATTAGGTGTTCTTGATTTTGGACTAGGATAATTAACAACAACAGCGAGGTGCCTGGAAAGATGTTCTCTAGTCAACCTCAACAGAATGACGGATGTCCCAGCTGGCATCGAGTTCCTCATGCCCCTCCAATTTCTAGCCTTCCGCGAAATCACCCCTGACTTCTTAACGTTGCTGCGTGAATGTCCTAGAATTCGAGGTATGCAGTGGTGGTATACTCTCCGAGATTGATGGCTGGTTTGAAGATGGATTATTTCTTTTATAAATGATGTTCCACGCCATTCAGGCAAAACATAGGCATATCTCTCCCAAAAGAGACATGTTAATATGGGTATGATGGTAGTCTTGTTCATTTTCTTATATGCGCGTATGAAGTTAAAACATCATCTAGAAATAACATCATTGTTCATGCTCATGGTGTTGAAAGTAGTTCTGTGATTTAACAATTAAAAGAGTGGTCGATCTCAGCATACAAAATGTAGTATTCTTACCCAATCTGCAGGATTTGCGTGTGTGTGTTTTCAGGCCTACATGAAAACATGCAGAAATGTTGGTACTCTATTTAGATGTAATGAATGCAATATTGGAGTCACCATTGATACCAAATGCACACAAAATGGAGAGAAATAAATCAGGAGTTGTTCATGCGAAACCAGAAAGAGAATGGTGTCATTGTGACTGAAGGTTGAGGAAAAACATCTCCCTATTATATATTCCTTAATACTTCCCTGGAAGCCTATAGCTTCAACTTTGAAGTCAACATGCCAACTGCATGTGAAATGCATTTTCAAACTGAAAGTCTTAGCTGTGCCGACACCTCATAATCTTTTATCTCACCAAGTGCCAACTATCGAATATAACATGTTCAAGAATCCCAGTATCAATTATCATCTTGTTGCTAAAACTGACAAATAAGTACTGCCATAGCTACAAGAGAAGGTTCAACATAATGAACATAAATAATGATAAACATATTGGAGAGGGTTGAATGCTTGAATTACAGGGAAGGCTTAGAGCTACGAAGTAGGGATATTATTTGGCCCATGATAAGCTTAAAGGTCATGTGACACTTCAAATGACTACAACAGGCAAAAATCACTAGGAGAAAAGATTCCTGCTTGACTTCTGTTGGATGTTGCCACGACACGAGACATTTCTGCACAACTAAACTTAGATGTGGTCTCAGGGCACCAGACAAATCTCCTGCTTCTCCTCCTGATTAAAAATGATTCAAATTGAGGCAGCGTATACAGGGCCTTGTGCCCGGAATGGCTGCACATTGGCAGTTCTTCTCCTTTCCTTGTTCTGTCCTGATACTGAGATTTCTGCAGTCAGCAACATACTCCATAGATACTGTTCTGTTGGATTTCGGGAACCAACACCACAAACAACTCGGTTCAGCCAGCACCAAGAGCCAATTAGACGGGGGAAGAAAAAGAACTGACATGCACCCGGTTCCCAAGTACAAGCCTCAGACAGATGTATATCAAGTGAAACAACTTATTGTCTGACCGTGAGAGGCACCTGATCTGATCAAATCGGGGATCGATACATCACCATTCTGAGCACAAGGTTGCCTTGCCCTGCCCACCAAATGTCCATGTGGACAGCCAAAATATTACAGCACCACATGCCTCTGCGAGACTCTAGTTCAGATGCGTTTTTTGTGCACCTTGCGAATTACGGCAAGTAATGAGAATCTTCAGGTTAGACAGGTCCGAGCTGCTCTCCTCAGATGGAGACCCATGCATGCGAGATACAGCAAGGTGCCATGGCGAGCCTGGAAACATTTCTACTAGTCAACCTCAGAAGCATGACGGAGGTCCGAGCTGGCATCGAGTTCCTCATGCCCCTCCAATTTCTAGGCTTCCGCGAGATCAGCCCGGAGTTCTTAACGTTGCTGCGCCGTTCTAGAATTGGTGGTTTGCGGTGGTGGCATTCTCTCCGGGATTGATTGATGGCTGGTTTGGAGATGTAACTGCTTCTCACGCTATCGTAGTCTTAAGAGACTGGAGAGTACTACATTCTGGGCAGCTGTGTGCATACCATTTTACAGCATATATATAATGTATAGGAGGAACTTCCACCATATTAGCAAAGACTTCTATTGTCATATCCAGGGTGTGCAAGGCTACGGGCAGCCTCTTCACGGTCTTCCAGCCTCTTCAAGGCTACTAGAGCCCTTATCAGAGGATAAGTCATGGGAACTCTTTTGTAACAAGGCTTTTCCAGATCATGAGTGTCCCGCAGAACTTCAGAACTTCAGGTGTGAAGGCTTACCTCTTGCAATTGTCTCTATCGGCAGTCTCTTGTCTTGTTGGCAGGAAAATGTTTTGAGGGGGAGGGACACACGGAGGATCCTCATCCCCTTCAGTTCGTTGCTCAAAGCGCCAGTGCACACATGCTGCAGTTGCTAATTCAAGGCTTGCGATTTTCTGTGTTTCGTTTGACGAATAAAGTAAGACATTTGTGTGATTGCTATTGGGTTTTCGTATTTATTATATTTACGAAAAATGGTGAGATCGAAGGCATCACCTTCATTTCAAAGGCTAGAAATTCTAAAATTAAACCTAAATTCAGAAGAAAAAAACAAATTCCTTGAAAATCTATCATTAATCGGTAGGAAAAGAAAAGATCCTAGGGGTCCATCATATGGCCCACATTGATTAAGGGTATCTTCTTTTTAGCTTCTAAAAGTTGTTTTTTTGTCTTTTCTACATTAACTGTTTTTAAATATAGTCTTTTCAATACGAGATCTACAAGTTAATTATAGTACACATATATTATAACAATTTAATTTATATCGATCAAAATCATACGTGAGTATCTGGTACTACATACTTTGCCTCATTTTACGAACTCGAACACCTAGGTCATGGTGCCGCCTTTGCACGCCATAATTTGGGTGGGTGGTATCGCTCCAATTTCTGCCCATATATTGATATATGTGGCTGCATGTCATGATCTGTGCCGCCTTTGCACGCCATAATTTGGGTGGGTGGTTGCAGGATTCAATGATTTACTAAACACATCGATCATTCATATGTAGTAGCTAGCTAGGATTCAAGTACGCCTGTGCCTCGCCTCCCCGCCCCTGATGTCGCTACCGCTCCACGGGAGTGGAGGGCCGGTCAGTCGAGGGAACAGGGATGGTCGTCACCTGGGTCAAGAATAGGAAAAGTACTGCTAGAAGTTAAATTAGCAATACTTTTGAATTAGTAAAGGTGTGATGGTAGCATTTTGGGCCCTATGAAAGACCGGGGTGTTACAAACGACCCTGCACCCGGTTCCCAAGTACAAGCCTCAGACAGATGTAGGGGTGTTCGTTTAGCTACGAACATGAACTTTGGTGAAATTTTGAATTTTGGCTGTTTACGGTCAGATTACGAAGAGACCGATACTCACTTACGATTTTAGCTGGTACAGATGTTGAGCTTTTAACGTATACTACGTTTAATCTGTAGACTCCGTCTTAAAAAAATACTCTGTTTAAAAGTTAGGTACTATAGCAAAAGTGAGAAGCCGGTCACCTGCCGAACACCCCCGTATATCAAGTGAAACAACTTATTGTCTGACCGTGAGAGGCACCTGATCAGATCAAATCGGGGATCGATACATAACCATTCTGAGCACAAGGTTGCCTTGCCCTGCCCACCAAATGTCGATGTGGACAGCCATGTCTCCATGGAGCTCAGAGCATTCGATTCAAGAGCCCCTCATGTTGCAAAACCATATATACTAATAAGTGGAGTACAGCACCACTGCCAGAATGTTTGTGCCTTTCTGTTGTCCTCCTGCTAACTTGAATTCAATTGACGAGAAACAAACATGCGTATCTCAATTGTGCATCTCCTCTAGGTGGTCCGGGCTTGCCATTTTTTGTTTGACTTAGTATTGGTACCTTTTATTCTCAATTTTAATGTTGTGCAAATATGGATTGCAAGCCCCCAATTTGTTCTCAACTCATGTGAACTTCAAATAAATTATAAATTACAAGACGTAAGGGGAATCTTTGTGTTGACAACAGCGCAACGGCATAGTCGACCGGCTATTCTTCCTGTGATCCCTCACATATACGGCTATGCTAGTAGCATTAACGCATCACTTGCTTCATTTCACAGATGGTCATGCTAGAATAGATACCAAGGAAAATACGAAACTAAGAGGCCCGGCACTGCCACCATAGCCAGTTCCAGAACGTAATGGCAGAGACCGTGATTCTACTAGCCATTAAAAAGATCGGCATCGCTCTCGGAAACGAAGCGGCAAGGCAGAATGGGTCGCGTTATGACGGAGCTTCGCGTTATGCATGTTGAGGAACCACTGAGACGGGACGAGGATGTTTCGTGAAAGTCTTGGTCTCCTGATCAATGTTGGTCCCACAAGAAAAGATAAAGTAAAAATCAATCAATGTCTGTCCCACATTGATCCGTGCGTTGCGACTCGTCACGACCAGCTGCTTGGCTTGACTGACTCCCAAAAATCACTATTCAAGCCTTCCTATTTTACACCAACTTCGACTTATGGCTAGCCAATTTGATACAACCGGAGTTCAAAAAAAAAAAATTTTTGATACAACCGAGCTTCCGTCTTAGTGGCTCCATTCTTTAGACCTATCTATAGTAATGAATTTTTAAATAATATATTTTGAAAATAAATATTATAAATTGATTATAGTAGATACTATATCAATTTTATCGAGTTAAAATCACATTTGACACTATTTCGCATCGTATTTATAAAAATAGTCATATGTGCACCGTATTGACAAAAAATATCGCTTCTCTCGTCTCTGCTGGCGGCAAGAACGCCCTTAACGCGACATGCGGCGCCGCCTCGACCCTCTGCCCGATGGGGATGATAGGTTTGCTCGCTGTCGATGAGGGGTGGCGGATGATTAAGCCACTAATTAGCCGACAATTGCCTACCCTAATTGGCCGGATCAAAGCTGTTAGACCATGTGGTTAGGTCTAAGTTATTTTGGTGATGAATAATTGACAACGGTAAATTTATGATGATGTATATTTGATAATATTGTTTATCGATGTTATGCGAGGTGTGTTGGCATGTGTGTGTATGGACTGATGTTGGTCAAGTTAGGATGAACTTGTGCCGAAAGAATGTTCTTTGGTCTTTGCATGTGCAGGATAAGCATGGAGGCGATCATGGTCGGTGACGAGGAGGACCGGGACTAGGATGGGGAGATCTGAGGTCCAGACGGTTAAGGATGTCATGCGAGATGGTCGGACACATGCTTAGGGCGCATAGAGATCAGAGATGGATGATACGTGTTGGAGCTATGGAGCTGCGGTCCGGAGGCTACGATACGTGGTGGATGATGCGTGAAGAAGCTACGGGAGGTGCGGTTCTGGAGGCTTCGATACGTGACGCGTTCGAAAAGTCGGAAGTGTGAACTACTTGTGGTGTGTTGCTAACGAAGGCCTCGAGTCCACCTCCAGGCTTGAGCCACTCTTCCATCATGCTGCAGCCGTAAATTAATAATTAAATTAATCCAACTAAATATGGCAAATTTAGATTACATAAAATTTTAAAAAATTTACATAATAACTATGATTGTGTCAGGAGGTTTCAAATAAAAATTTGTAATTTGTGGAGTTTGTTTGCTATATATACAAACTCATAAAAATATAAAAAATGTATGAATTTTTTAGCAATATTCACAATGGATAAAATTACCCAAAACTTACATTGTCAAGTATGTTGTGTTGGCAGATTGGATATAAATTTTTTGTAATTTTTTTAGCTCATTTCAAATATTTACAAATTCAAACAAATATTAAGCGAAGAAAGTTAGAGGAGATACTTAAGCCGGCTTAATCACCTGTCGTCTCCTCACCAGGCAGCAGTTGATTAAGCTGTCTTAATTACCTATTTTTTGTTTAGTATTTTTTTTAATTTTAAATATATCAAATGAACTAAAAAAATACAAAAATCTATATACAGTCTCCCGACCACTATATATTCTAGAATTTCATCACCATAAAAGCGCTTTGTAAGAATCCGTATAGAGAGGAATAGAGGTAAACTGCAATAAACTTTTTTTAATTGCGTCAGCTTCAACCTTCAACAACAAGCCATCAGGTGGTACTTCAAGGCATCGCATCCAGAATAATGTACTAGCACCTAATTGCCTTAGGCCAAGTAAAGCGCAATAGCACACTGCTCAAGAGAAGCCAAGTTACAAGCTGGGTTTCGTATCTTCGGTCCAGCGAGTTTTCATGCTAGGTAAAATTTAATATTTCTTTTCTTATTTCTTTGTTGTTTTTTATGTGCTCTTAGTGATTAGCATATAAAAAAATAGCTTCTACTAAACGTTGCAATCATTCACTCCCCTCTGATTGCTATCAACGATCCTACAAAAACCATTAGAAGGCAGGTGCGTCGCATCTTTAACGATCGATGGCATATTTATCAACCCTTTCCTCCTATTTCTTTTTTGGTTGTTAAAGAGCAGTATACTATTAAGGTTTTGGAATTCTTCCAGCACCAAGAGCACAATAAGGACTTCTTCAGGAAAAGGGACTGTAACGGCTGTAGTTTCACCAAGGCCTGCGAGCTGGTACGTATGTTGAGATAGATTCCCTGCCTTCTCTTTACCTGGTTGATAGCACTCGTTCTTGTCAGTTAACAATAATATTGACTTCGCTGCAATTCTAGTGGACCTGCCTGTCTTGAGTATTGTTTGTTAGATAATTTCTAAGTCTAAAACACAACATAAATCTTAATCCCTAGAGCAAATCAAGAACACATAGCCTTAGCATTAAAGTAGAATCATGAATGTGTACCTGAGCCGGAGGTTGCCATGAGGGTGGATTAATAACATGCAATTAACCCTACGTTGGTCTGATTAATAACATGCATAAATTTACAGTTCTAATTCATATCACCGTTGGACAGAAAATGAAAAAGAACTGAATAACTATGGCGACATACGATTATAAACAACGTTGGTCAGAATATAATCATATGAATACATAATACCAAAATTAATCATAAAGTATCAAAATTAAAATTTCTCGTTGGCGACATATGATTATAAATGACGTTGGTCAGAATATAACCATATGTATACATAATGCCAAAATTTGATCATGAAGACTTTAAATTTAAAATATCTAATTGGCGACATATGATTATAAACAACGTTAGTCAGAATATAACCATATGCTTACATAATGCCAAAATTAAGCATAAAATTTTAGGAATAAAAGATCTCATTGGCGACATATGATTATAAACGACGTTGGTCAGAATATAACCATATGTATACATAATGCCAAAATTAAGCATAAATTCTTAAAATTAAATATTTCGTTGGCGACATATGATTATAAACGACGTTGGTCAGAATATAACCATATGTATACATAATGCCAAAAACTAAACATAAATTCTCAAAATTAAAATATCTCGTTGGTTAATTTTAATTTGAGATTATTCATAACAATGACGTAATTATTCATTATAATTTGGCCCTCCGAAAAAAATTACATAAAACAGTGCATTAAGATATACTAAAAATAAAATTAAATGTACTGAAAATTAAAATTATAACAGTGCATGTAAAATAAGAGAAAATGCACTGAAAAAATATAAATTTTCGACTAAAAATGGGCTCAAAAGTAAATTTGGGCTGAGAAAACAGCCTCAAAACAAAATTTAGACGGCGAGGCACGGAGAGGCGAAAACCCGGGCGGCGCACGGCGGCATGCCCGAGCGGCTATGGCGGCGCGCCGGGCGGAGAGGCGGCGACGCTCTTGGCGCCCGCGCGACAACGGCAGCTGCGGCGGCCCACGGGTGGCGACCCCGAGCGGCAGTACGCGCGACGGCGGCGTCGGCTCGCGAAGCAAGATGGCGGCAGCGGCGCCTGAGCGGGGCGGCACGGCGGCGATGCCCGCAAGCGGCAAGGCCCCGAGCGGCGGCGCATCTTCGGGCGGACGCGTCGGCGGCAGCGCCCGCTTGAGCAGGCCGGCCGGCGGCCCCGGAGCGTCGGCGACTGTGAGCGCAAGGCGGGAGCGGCTCGGCGGTGCCTCGGTAGCATGCGCGGCGGCGGCCCGAGCCGAAAACGCCGGGTAAGTCCGCCGCCATTTTTTTGTGTGTTCTTCCGCCGATCTAAGTCCAAAAGATTTGGTGTTCGGGTGGGGAGGGGATTTCTTCCCCTAATTCATCTCCTTCTATATGCTACCCGATCCAAAAAATCTAGGGTTCATGAGTCTAGGGGGGGCTCTGATACCAATGTTAGATAATTTCTAAGTCTAAAACACAACATAAGTCTTAATCCCTAGAGCAAATCAAGAACACCTAGCCTTAGCATTAAAGTAGAATCATGAATGTGTACCTGAGCCGGAGGTTGCCATGAGGGTGGAAGTGGAGGTGCGGTCGGTGAGGGAGACAACTGCGGTAGAGGTGGCCGACGGGGACGACGGAGTTCGGCCGATGGCGCCGTAGGTAGTGAGGGCGTCGGACCCGTGGACGAGGACGGAGGTAGCACGGCCTTCGTTCACCTGAGTGCACCATGAGAGATCGGACGTGTTCGGGATTTTCGGGACCTTGAATAACCATCGTCATAACCATGTGGAAAACCCCGTTTTATATGTGCACACGGTGACCGGGACCGAAAACCAATGGTTGGTAGCACCCCCGATCAGGGTGCGTGAGTGGAGGAAGTCCTCCCTGAAATCTCGGGAGGCAGTTAGCCTGCCCGATCAATCCAACATTGTTTTGTTTGATTATGTGGGTTAGATGGGAAAAGAGTTTTAGGGGGTTAGGCGAGCTAAAGTGTTTCGGGAGCTAATACATCTTTGGCTTGCTTCGTTTCGCAGATGGTCATTCTATGATAGATATCGAGGAAAATATGGAATGAATTAAGTTACCAAGCACTGACAAATTAATTAGCCAGTTCTCGGAAAGTAATGGCAGAGACCGTGATTCTCCTAGCCATTAAAAAGATCGGCATCGCTATTGGAAACGAAGCAACACAGCAAGCCGGTGCTCAGTTTGCAAAGTATGTGACGCAACTGAGAGAGCTCCAGGGCAGAATGCGTCGCGTTATGAGGGAGCTTCGCGTGATGCATGATTTTCTCTGCCAAATGGACATTCGAAACCGCAACAATAAAGCGTATGAAGGCTGGTTGGAGGAGGTGCGCAAGGTAGCATACGCGATCGAGGACATGGTGGACGACTACTTGTATCTTGTTGGTCGGGAACACGATGTCGGATGGAGCTCCTTCCTGAAGAGAGGGATCAAAAGAGCGATGGGTTTCGACGATAACAAGCCAACACTTCTGCTTCCATTAAACAGGATAGCTTCCATGGTGAAGGAAACAGAGGCCGACCTTGAACACCTATCCCAGACGAAAGACCGATGGGTTCCGACGATAAACAACGGTGATACTAGCAACTCCAGTTACATTGTGCAGAAGTCCCAGGAACTAGCAAGCATCTCACGTTCCCTTGGTGAAGAAGATCTTGTTGGGATTGAAGATAACAAGCAAACACTTGTACAGTGGCTGAGAGATGATGAGTTGGCACGCTCTGTAGTAGTTCTGCACGGCATGGGAGGGCTCGGGAAAACGGCACTAGCAGCAACCGTATATAACAAGGAACGAGAGAAGTTTGATTGCCACGCATGGGTCTCCATCTCACAGACTTACACCAGAGAAGATGTCCTTCGAAGATTGATTGTCGAGCTTTCCAGAGACAAAGAGAGTGATAGAGACAAAGAGAGTGTTCAAGTAACATCGCCACCATGGACACGGCAGCCATGCAAGAGGCACTGAAGAAGTTCTTGGAACAGAAAAGGTGTCTGGTTACATTGGATGATGTTTGGACTCCAGAAGCATACACTGACTTGTTTGGAGCACTCACTTCAAATCTCAAGGGGAGCAGAATAATAATCACGACACGGATTGCTGACGTAGCCCACCTTGCTTTCCCAGATCAGAGGATACTAACACTAGAGCCCTTATCAGAGGATAAGTCATGGGAACTCTTTTGTAAGAAGGCTTTTCCAGATCGTGAGTGTCCAGCAGAACTAGAGACTTTGTCAGAGCAAATAGTGGGCAGGTGTGAAGGCTTACCTCTTGCCATTGTCTCTATCGGCAGTCTCTTGTTTGTGCGTAACAAGACCTTAGAGGAATGGAGACGAATACATGATCAGCTCAGCTGGGAGATAATTAATAATCCAAGGCTGGATCACGTAAGGAATGTTTTGCATCTGAGCTTCATCTACCTTCCCACATACTTGAAAAGTTGTTTCCTATACTGCAGCTTGTTTCCAGAGGACTATCTTTTCAAAAGGAAAGAGCTTGTACGGTTGTGGATAGCAGAGGGGTTCATCGAGAAGAGGGGTCAAAGCACAATTGAGGAAGTGGCGGAAGGCTATCTAAAGGAGTTGGTTCACAGAAACATGCTGCAGCTTGTTGAGAGGAATGAATTTGGCAGGATGAAATCATTCGGATGCACGACATCGTCGCGTGAGTTGGCAGTCGATTTGTGTCGGAGAGAATGCTTTGGTGTTGCATACGAGGAGGGTAAATATGGGGGTGAATCTCTCGAGAAGGATGGACGTCGACTGGCAATACACAAACTAAAGAAGGGCAGTATGCCTGAGTCAATTTCGAGTGCACACCAGCTTCGCTCTGTCATCGCATTGGATATCAGTATGCCATCATCCACTCTACTGCCTCTCATAGCAGAGAAGTGCAGATATATGTCAGTACTCGAGTTAAGTGGGTTACCCGTCGAGAAGGTTCCTGATGCTATTGGAGATCTTTTCAATCTCCGCCATTTGGGTCTGCGTGATTCAAGGTGAAGCTCCTTCCAAAGTCTATAGAAGCTTTCCAATTTGTTGACATTGGACCTTTGTAGATCTGAGATACAGGAGCTGCCTAGAGGGATCACCAAACTGAAGAAGCTCAGGCACTTATTTGCTGAGAAATGGATTGATCCATCTGCACAAAGTTTTCGATGGAGTATTGGTGTATGCATCCCTGAGGGCCTCGGGAACCTGAGAGCTACAGACACTACAAGCGTTGGAAGCGCAGGATGAGTCTGCTAGACATTTGGGGGAGTTGAAGCAACTTAGAAGCATCAGGATACGGAATGTGAAGGGATTCTACTGTGAACGCCTGTGTAAGTCTCTAGTGCAGATGCAGTTCTTGTCCGCCTTATCCATTGCAGCAAGTGATGAAGATGAGGTTATTCAATTGAATGGTTTGAACCCACCACCTCTTAGCCTTCAAAAAATTGCGTTGAGAGGACGATTGGCGGAAGGGACACTGGAGGAGTGTCCTCTCTTCCAAACGGCTGGGCACAATTTGTTTTCGTTGCATCTATATTGGTCCCAGCTGAGAGAAGACCCCCTGCCGTGCCTCTCTCGGTTGTCAAGTCTGACGCATCTACAGTTGACCAGAGCATACAGCGGAGAGCAGCTGGTATTTCTCCCAGGGTGGTTTCCCAAGCTGAAGGCTCTCTCCTTAATAGACCTGCCTAACCTGAAGCGCCTCGAGATACAGCAAGGTGCCATGGCGAGCCTGGAAGAATTAGAACTAGTCAACCTCAGCAGCATGACGGAGGTCCCAGCTGGCATCGAGTTCCTCATGCCCCTCAAATATCTAGCCTTCGGCGAGATCACCCCGGAGTTCTTCACGTTGCTGTGTGAATGTCCTGGAATTGGAGGTACGCGGTGGAGGTATACTCTCCGAGATTGATCGCTGGTTTGGAGATCGATGTAAGTCACACAACAACTCCCACTAAATACTACTTGCTCACGTTATCGTAGTCTCAGAGACTGGAGAGATGAGATTACGCAGACAAGTTGCTTTAATTAGCATCCTCATGTCTCATTGGCAGGAAAATAATGTTCTACGTACAGGGGAGGGAAACATGTAGGTTCGTCCGGAGGAAGACAGTTTAATTAGTACGCATGCTGCATGCAGCTGCTTCTTAAAGGCTTGCCGTTTTTATTTTGTCGTTTGATGAATAAAGGAAGCCAAGTACTTTGGCCCTTCAAACCTCAGCTACTTGTGTATATGTGTGTTAATTACATGCTCTAAGAGCTATAGTGCATGTTGCATGCATGACTGGCAGCGTGTTTACACGCAGTAATGCGAAAGGCTGTTCACAGGGCGGTCGCGTTTGTATGCGACTGTTTGTAAGCCAGCGGCTGGCAATACGGCTGTTTGCAACAAGCGTCCGAGAACGCCATCTTTTCATGTGCTATAAAAGCCATATCACACGTATATATACATTAGAGGTTGTCTCTGTCCATCAAGAGAAAACTAATAGCAGGAAGGAAGAGAGAAGAAGGAAGACTATCATTTGATTTAGAGCGCATGAATTAGTTCTTTGTAAAGAGAAGGCAGAGAAAAGAAAAACACAGAAAAAACTTACTACAAGGAAGAAAAGTTTGCTGCAACATGGATCAAGATATGTTTATGCATGATTGAGGTTGAACAAAATAGTGTTGAATTTCGTACTTTTCACAGAAAACTTGAATTTTTAATAAACTGCAAATATTTCACTGAAAGTGAGCTATAGCAATGGATATAAGAGTATGAAATGTTGAATTGGACTATTAAGGACTTTTTATCTGAAATGTATCAATTAAATTGAAAATCATTAGCAGTAGGAAAGCAAATATATCCTTGTATCAGAAGCGAAGCTTTCTGAAAATCTCACCAAACCATAAGCTCTTATAATTGCATGAGAACAATTTTATTTCTATCTAAAACTTCGATTTTTGAAAGTACAAAAATTTCTCACCCCTGACTTCTTAGCGTTGCTGCGTGAATGTTCTAGAATTGGTGGTATGCGGTGGAGGTATTCTCTCCGAGACTGCTTTTTGTTATGAGATAAAGGAAGCCAAGTATTTTGGCCCTTCAAACCTCAGCTACTTGTGTAATCGAGGTTTCCTACTAGCTAGACTGCTTCTGAATTGTGGTTCTATATATTTCGGTTGTGTCTGTCAGACATTTGAGTGATTGCTGTTATAAAATACTGAAGTGTTATGAGATAATAATATTTATGCAAGTACCTGGTAAGGAACACCGTGATCTGCTGCTGCATTTTCTTCTTTTGTACTACTGCCATCCAACCAAATGAACCTGGTCTGCGTAAGACGCATCTATTATAATCAGAAACTATTCAAAAATTTTGCGTCACGGTGATTAATGAAAAACTGGTCGGCTATCTAGATGGATGTAATGATGCGTATACACAAAGGTATATGCTCCAGTAGAGGTTAAGTGACTCCAATGCATGGTTTTATTTTGCATTGGGAAGCGGCAACCGGAAAACATAAAAAACGGCGAGCTTACTTAGATTCCAAATTTAGATTTTAAATCTATATGAAACCTATAGAACTGAGTACCAAGTCAATTTTTCAAAAACAAAAGAAGAATTGAATATGTAATTAATACGATATATTGTTTAATGTAAATACCAGCTTATTTCGTAATTTGAATTCAAAATTTGGATATCAAAACCATCTGAGATTAAATTTGGATATCAAAGCCGTAACAATCAAGTGTATGAAGGCTGGTTAAAGGAGGTGCGCAAGGTAGCATGGCGGATCGAGGTTTTCAGAGACAAAACAGTGTGTTCCAAGTAACATGGCCACCATGGACACGACAGCCATGCAAGAGGAACCGAAGATGTTTTTGGAACAGAAAAAGTACCTGGTTACATTGGACGATGTTTGGACTCCAGAAGCATACACTGACTTGTTTGGAGCACCCCCTTCAAATCTCAAGGTTCTGATATTGTCGTTCACATATTCATGTGGTTCTTCATTTACAACTTATTCTTTTTATCGGTTTTTTTATGGTACATTATACTAGTAGTAAAAAAATAGTAATAGAAATAAAATTTAATCATTACTTTGTGAGGCTATTATAAATTTTCCCTAGGTAGGTGTCCTGGCAGCCGGACACGTCGTGGGCGAAGCCCGATGGCCTCGGCGTGGCCGTCAGGCCGTGGGCCCTGGAGGGATCGGACAGCGCTCGACGTCGTGGCCCAGCACTGGTTCTGGTGGACAGCGCCGTCACGGAAGAGATAAAGTTAAATTAAGAAAACATAAAAGATAAAAGTAAATAAAGAGAGAGGTGGAGCTGAGCTGTAGCAGCCGTCTTTTGCTGTCGGTCGGTACAGCTATGCTGGGTTGTATATATAGCTTCCGCTTTGTATATATAATATCTGAATACATTTCAGGTGCTACATTTTTTACCTTCTGAGTTCTGACGAGGATAGATTGTTGCCGTTTTGATCTTTTTGTGACATCTCGATTTATATTGGCTCATGTGTGTACATAAAGTTTTAGGTTAATTTTATCTTGCTAACGACTTATCTTGAGAAGTACTTACATATAAGCTTAGGAATTCCAATGATAACAAAACATAAGTGGGTTACTAAGTATGTATGATCTATCCAGTATAGAGTTAGGCTTAAGTTGATTTGAACCTTAGGATATTACACTTTTGCACCTTGTAATTCTCTGTTCGGCTTGAACTATAGATATTGTGGTGTGCATGTGGAGTTGCTTCTCCAATCAAAGGAAGTATGGTGCATTATTAGCTAGTTGCTTTGTGGTGAACATGGAGCCGTCTGTATTTTTCAGCATTGTGGTGGGATCTACTAGTTAGTGAGTCAATAATCTTAATCTTAGGGAGCCAACCAGTTTGGACAGGCCCATGTTTTGGATATTTTTCAAAGACGCGGATATCCAAGCGTCAACTGGGACCGGTTGACTTTTTACCAGCTCCATCTTCTCTCAAACAATACGGTAGCCACTAGGAACACTAGAAGCTTCCTTAGAGTGCCTAATTAGTTTAGATTTATAAATTTTAATACTTTTCGAATTTAGGTTTCAAATTTATTTACAAATCAAACATTTAGTTATCCTTTAATTTTTATTCTAAATTTGAATGATTTTGGATCTCACTTGCCATAGATTTGTTTTTAGTTCTAGACTAGAATTCGTATAAAAAAACTAATTTCTATTTTATTTTAGTTAATATGCTAGATTTATTTTTAGGGGTTTACTTTGAAATTTATGTAGAAATAAAATTGTTTATTTTATTTTTTTTTTCCAAATTTTGGTTAATTTGGATTGTACTTGACATGGACTATTTCTTTTAATTTGCTATTTTTTATTTAAATATTATTGTGAATTTTAGTTATTTATGCATGTTAGTTTGGATGTTGTATGGAAATCAAATTCCTGATTTTCTTTATTTTTAATTCTGATTTTTTCTTAATTAGGATTGTACTTGACATGGATTCTTTTGTAATTAGAGCCGTTATATTTCTAAGTCAAATATCAAATCTAAGCCTTTAAAATTATGATCTACTAAATTAAGGGCTATATATTTTTAATAATTTCTAGCAAATTTTTCTTTGTAATTCTAAAAATAAAATGATTGTTATCGACTTTTAGTATATAATAGATAGAGGATGCAGTAACCGCACCTCTGCTCACAGACATTAATGAAAAAATTGATCATATACCCTCCCTTTAGATGGAAATTGAGGATTTACCCTCCTGGCCCACGTGTCAGTGACTTATGATGACCCCACGTGTCATTGAGATGTGGAGGGTAAATCCTCAATTTCCCAACTAAAGGGAGGGTATATGATCAAGTTTCCCGACATTAATAAGGTGACAAAGACTTTAGGTCGTCACCGCCAGGCATCACCAGCACCCCACATTAATAAGGTCCTGACGGATGGTTACGAGACTCAATGCCATCCTATGCAATAAATAAGAGGAGGCTGCACTAGCAGTGAGTGCTCTTCTCAACCATTCCCCTGCTGTCGCTTTGTTTCAGCGTGTGGCATTCTACATTTCTACTAGCTGTGGTAAGCTGAGCTCAAGAAATAGTTCTACTCTGCTCCTTCAGTTTCTTCTCTTCCGTTAATCCTCGCATGCTCATTTCTCATGCAGTGATGCAGGCAGCATAAGTTTCTTATGGATCAGTTGTGTTCATTTCTGTTTTCCCTATGAATTTCTCGTGTAAAAGTTTCTTATGAACTTCATTTCCCCCATTTTGCAGCACCGGGATCAGCAGCATGCTCAGTGACGAACTGATGAAACTCTCTGTTCTGTTCTGTTCTGTACTTCAACTGCACCTCGAAGCAGTTAATCTCAGCCTCTTGTGGTCTCAGTCTGTTGAGCTCTGGCATTAGTAACGGCTTGATCAGCACAGCAAACTGCTTCTGTAAGTTGACTATTGCTGATTCTTATTGTCAACCTTATTGGCGCCAGAATGCACTAGACATCTACCTGCATACATGCTGTGCAAAACCTATGGGTACTCTATTGTTGCAGATCCGTACTATCACTATATTAAGTTTTCAAAATGTAAACTGCAAACATGTAGTAATACCTAAATAAATGTCAATTTGCAAAAACAAAAATGGAAGGGCAAAATTTCTCCTAAAAAAAGGAAGGGCAAAATGCTAACACAAAAGTTGATACCGCAAATCCTCAGCAACCTACCGTACTACTACAATGTGGATGTTTTTTCTTGAACCTTTTAGACCTAAGTTGATTGGAAAAGCTACAATCAACTAGCATGGACTCGCAAATCCAACATGCATGAAATCCATGCACGTTGGATTTTACCCAAAAGAATGAAGCAGGCATTATTAGAAAGTAGACCAAGTGGAAAACATTGGGGCTGTCTGTATTTTTCAGCATTATGGTGGGACCTACCAGTTAGTGAGTCAATAATCTTAGGATAGGCCCTGTTTTGGACGGCGCCAATCCATGAACAGGGCGTGGTTGATAGACAAGAGCTGTCTTAGCGCTAGATTAGCCAGATATTAGCTTAGCTAGGACACGGAGCAACTCCACAATCCATAGGGCATTGTTGTAGGTTCAGAAACACATGAGATTGCAAGACTAGTTTCTACAGATCTGACCATTGGGATCGATATCAGGTTTGTTATGTACACCCGCAGCTTTAACACACTACTTATTTGCAATTTTTCATCATTTAGATAGATCTTAGGCTAGGAATGCTTAATAGTACTGTGACGTTGATAATTCTAGCTATCTGTTTTTTAACACTACTTATTTGCAAGAGTAGCTATCTGCTTTTAGAAATGGCACAGTCAACCGGCTATTCTTCCCATTTTCTTACTTGTGATCCGGCTTTTCTTGATAACTCTAGCTATCTGTTTTTCTTCATACATACGGGTATGCTAGTAGCAGACAGCATTAATGCATCTCTTGCTTCATTTCACAGATGGTCATGCTACAATAGATACCAAGGAAAATACGAAACTAAGCGGCCCGGCACTGCCACGTTAGCCAGTTCTCAGAACGTAATGGCGGAGACAGTGATTCTTCTAGCCATAAAAAAGATCGGCATCGCTCTGGGAAACGAAGCAACACAGTTTGGGAAGTATGTGACGCAACTGACAGAGCTCCAGGGCGGAATAGGTCGCATTAGTAGAGAGCTTCGGCGTGATGCATGATTTTCTCTGTCAGATGGACATTGAAGCGAAACAATAAAGCGTATGAAGGCTGGTTGGAGGAGGTGCGCAAGGTAGCATACCTGATCGAGGACATGGTGGATGAGTATCTGTATCTTGTTGGTCAGGAACATGATGTCGGGTGGCGCTTCTACCTGAAGAAAGGGTTCAAGCAACCAAAAGCTCTGCTTCATTAAACAGGATAGCTTCCATGGTGAAGGAAACAGAGGCCAACCTTAAACACCTATCTCAGACGAAAAAGCGATGGGTTCCGACGATAAGCAATGGGGATACAACCAACTCCAGTTACATTGTGCAGAAGTCCCATGATCTAGCAAGCATTTCACGTTCCCTTGGTGAAGAAGATCTTGTTGGGATTGAAGATAACAAGAAAACACTTGTACAGTGGCTGGGAGATGATGAGTTGGCACGCTCTGTAATAGTTCTGCATGGCATGGGAGGGCTTGGGTAAACGGCACTAGCAGCAACCGTCTGTAACAAGGAACGAGAGAAATTTGATTGCCATGCATGGGTCTCCATCTCGCAGACTTACACCAGAGAAGATGTCCTTAGAAGATTGATCGTCGAGTTTTCCAGAGACAAACAGAGTGATAAAGACAAACAGAGTGTTCCAAGTAACATCGCCACCATGGACACGGCAGCCATGCAAGAGGAACTGAAGATGTTTTTGGAACAGAAAAAGTGTCTGGTTACATTGGATGATGTTTGGACTCCAGAAGCATACACTGACTTGTTTGGAGCACTCACTTCAAATCTCAAGGGGAGCAGAATAATAATCACGACACGGATTGCTGACGTAGCCCACCTTGCTTTCCCAGATCAGAGGATACTAACACTAGAGCCCTTATCAAAGGATGAGTCATGGGAACTCTTTTGTAAGAAGGCTTTTCCCGATCGTGAGTGTCCAGCAGAACTTCAGACTTTGTCAGAGCAAATAGTGGGCAGGTGTGAAGGCTTACCTCTTGCCATTGTCTCTATCGGCAGTCTCTTGTTTGTGCGTAACAAGACCTTAGAGGAATGGAGACGAATTAATCACCAGCTCAGCTGGGAGATAATTAATAATCCAAGGCTTGATCACGTAAGGAATGTTTTGCTTCTGAGCTTCATCTACCTTCCCACATACTTGAAAAGTTGTTTCCTATACTGCAGCTTGTTCCCAGAGGACCATCTATTCTACAGGAAAAGGCTTGTGCGGTTGTGGATGGCAGAGGGGTTCATCGAGAAGAGGGGTCAGAGCACAATTGAGGAAGTGGCGGAAGACTATATAAAGGAGTTGGTTCAGAGAAACATGCTGCAAGTTACTAAGAGGAACTCCTTTGGCAGGATAAAATCATTCCGAATGCATGATATCGTGCGCGATTTGGCAGTTGATTTGTGTCAGAGAGAATGCTTTGGTGTTGCATACGAGGAGGATAAATATGGGGGTGAATCTCTCAAGGATGATGGACGTCGACTGGTAATACACAAAGTAAAGAAGGGCAGTATTCCTGAGTCAACTTCGCTGCACACCACCTTGATCTGTCATCGCATTGGACAGCAGTATGCCATCATCCACTCTACTGCCCGCATAGCGGAGAAGTGCAGATATATGTCAGTACTCGAGTTAAGTGGGTTACCCATCGACAAGGTTCCTGAAGCTATTGGAGATCTGTTCAATCTCCGCCATTTGGGTCTGCGTGGTTCAAAGGTGAAGCTTCTTCTGAAGTCTATCGAGAAGCTTTCCAACTTACTGATATTAGACCTTTCTGGATCTGACATACAAGAGCTACCACTGGGGATCACCAAACTGAAGAAGCTGAGGCACTTATTTGCTGAGAAATGGATTGATTTATTTGGGCAGAGTTTTCGATGGGGTACTGGTGTATGCATCCCCAAGGGCCTCGAGAACCTGACAAACCTACAGACACTACAAGGGTTGGAAGCGAGGATGAGTCTGTTAGACACTTGGGGAGCTGAGGCAATTGAGAAGCATCAGGATATGGAATGTGAAGGAATCCACTGTGAACGTCTGTGTAAGTCGCTAGTTCAGATGCAGTTCTTGTCCTACTTAGGCATTGTAACAAGTCATGAAGATGAGGTTATTCAACTGAATGGTTTGAATCCACCACCTCCTAGTCTTCAAAAATTGAGTTGAGTGGACGATTGGCGAAGGGATATTGGAGGAGTGTCCTCTCTTCCAAATGGCTGGACAGAATTTGTTTCGTTGACTCTATATTGGTCCCAGCTGAGAGAAGACCCCTGTCGTGCCTCTCTCGGTTGTCAAATCTGACGCAGCTATGGTTGACTAGAGCATACAGCGGGAGCAGCTGGTATTTTTAGCGGGTGGTTTCCCAAGCTGAAGAGACTCGAGTTAAGAGACCTGCTTGACCTGAAGCGCCTCGAGATACAGCAAGGTGCCATGGCGAGCCTGGAAACACTAAGACTAGTCAACCTCAACAGAATGACGGATGTCCCAGCTGGCATCGAGTTCCTCATGCAACTGCAACTTCTATCCTTCGACGCAATCACCCCTGACTTCTTAACGTTGCTGCTTGAATGTCCTGGAATTCGAGGCATGCGGTGGAAGCATACTCTCCGAGATTGATGGCTGGTTTGGAGATCGATGTAAGTCACTCGACTACTTCCTCACCTTATCGTGGAGAGATGAGATTAATTAGCGTCTTCATGCATGTCTCGTTGGCAGGAAAATGTTTCACATGGGAGGGGATGGAGGATCGTCCTCTTCTTTTAGCCGCCAAGGCTTTTTCTTGTTTTCGTTGAATTTTTGGGGGGTAAATTTGGAGAAACGGTGTAGTGTCAAAAGAGAGACAAGAAGGGGGATCAGTGGCGGATCTAAGATTTTATCGTGTCTTGGACTAAATTGTAACAGGCTAACAGCCTAAGAACAAATATGAATTTATACTCATACTACGGCATAATAGAAGTACACTATACAAATTTAGCTCAACGCTTCAACACAAAACATAACAAGAAAAACATGACAAAATATAAATAATCAATAATGTAGCCAAGTATCCATTAGCATCTCGTGCTTTCACATCATTAAGAAATGACCAGTGAGGAGGCAACCTACATAGCTAATTCTGAACAACAATGTAACTACATATGAATTAGTACTACAATGTAACTACAGAACTACTAATCCCAGCAAAACTTAAACCCCATAAGTAACTAATTTTCCAAATCAGGCCATGTTTCTATCTAGCTTCTAAAAAACTAACTTTAAAATATAAAAGTCACAGGCAACATAAAGAAGCTCACTTTAATTTCAACTCCATAAATTAATGACAATAGGTTGGGGCAACCCAGCTTAATCATTCGAATGTAAACATATCTTAAATTTCTATCCCGAGTGAATTAAGCTTGTGGCACTATAAGCAACAACGCTGAAGCAAAACAAAACTTAACTACAGATAATATGAGTTGATGTTTCTGCTTAACTACATATAATATGAGTTGATGTTTCTGAGGAGTAAGTTGTCAATTCCATATTTTTTTACGTTGCCAACACAAGTAAAAATATTTAAAAGAACAAATTTTGAGTGGCTCTAATTTCTAAATGAGGTCCACTAGATTGGCTCATAAGTTTTGTTTGCTCTGATTCTTTGTGAGAACTTGTTGATCTCCAGTGCCAAAATTTAGGTTCCAATAACTTACTTTTACGCATTTCCTTACATGCAAAGCCACTTAAAAATCATATTGTTGTTGTTGTACTTGAACAAGAAGCTCAACAGCTTCACCAATCATTGTCAGGATCATTACATGAATGATTAATCGAATCGATTCCATTTGGCTGGAGTTCGCACCAATGCTACCTAACTCTATCAACGAAGACACAAGCTACGCAAGATTGAGTCAAATCCATGCCAAACTTAGGTGCACCTAGGATATGAACAACAATTCTGCACCTAAGTTTACTGACTGAGCTCAGACCCTTTAGAAGGCGGAATGTACTGGCCCAAAAATCCATTCCACGGAAAGCATAATGCAATCTCAGAATCAAGAACAGATGCGATTGTGCAGATTGGGAGAAGAGGGAGTTAGATTCGAACCTGAACAGTATGGGTCGCCTTGAATCGCGTAGTAGAAACTCTTGAGGCCAACCTAATTGGTGGCAGCGTCTGCCCCTCCGCACCGCCTTGGTAGGATGATAGGTTCTTGGCTTTGCCGCTGCCGCCAAAGAGAAAGGTATTGCTGACAAGAGGATGCAACCGATTAGTCAACTCGCCAGCGCTCCATCGACTGGCCGACCCTTGGCGGTAAGGCTGAAGTTAGCCACCCACCTGTGCTGGTAAATGATGTTGGTGCTATGGGCTGACCACTGATGAATAATGTTACGCTCTGGGCTTGGCCACCGATCAAATCAGGGATCCATACATAACCATTCTGAGCACAAGGCTGATTTGCCCTACCCACCAAATGTCGATGTGGACAGCCAAAATATTACAGCACCACATGTCTCCATGGAGCTCAGAGCATTCGATTCAAGAGCCCCTACTGTTGCAAAACCATATATACTAAGTGGAGTACAGCACCACTGCCAGAATGTTTGTGCCTTTCTGTTGGCCTCCTGCTAACTTAAATTCAATTGACGAGAAACAAACATACATATCTCATACAAGATTAAAGGGTGTAAAGTTAAATGATATACTCCACTCCCAATTGGAATGACCAAGTAAGGTATAACCCAACACAAACACCAGTTCACTTGCGACCCTTCTCAGCCTAAGAAAAGTATTGACTGTGATGATGCTAACATGTAAGCTATGCACAATGTAGCTAAGGCACAGAAGAAAGAAGAAGAAGAACATAAACCTCTGACCATTTACTGCTAGATCAGTACAGTCCAAGCGTGCTCCTAGGCAACGAGTTGGACGAACGCGCGGGCCTTCCCTTCCCGGACATTCCTTTCTGACTCCGCCGGCTGAATTGGCTACCTACCACCGGATTAAGATGAGGTGGAATCATGCCATTGTCAACCCTGCAAGGTGAATACCTTGCACTCAAATTCCTCTCGAGTGTAACCTCATCCCTCCTCGTCCTCCCTAAGCCATTAACATGCATTTCCACATTGCTCCTCCTCCCGCTCGCGCCAATTGCTGCGCCGCTAGCGCTGAAAGACCTCCTCGTGCTCACGCTACTATTGCACCTGAGCATCTGCCCGTTGTACCCCCTTGCACGGAGCTCAGGCCATGACTCCAAGAATGATCTGTCAGCTTCAGATTCCCTGGTGCTGCTCTTCTTCTGCATGAGACCCCAAATGTTCCACCCCTTGATCCAATTCTTAGACTTCTTTGCCGGTGCGCCCTCGGTGTGATCTTGGAATGCCGGCTCAAAGCTCTCGGAGGTATCATCCCGGAGAGAGTACGGACCAGGCTCCCAGTGCTGATGATGGCCAAGGACGCTCTGGGCGTGCTGGTAGTGGTAGAAATCTGCTCCGATGGCTGGTGAAACCCTGGCATTGGCATTGGCACCAGCTATCATCCTGGGCAGCTCATTGGCATCGGAGAATGACTTGCGGCCGGAGACGGACGAGCCGTCCAAGCTCCGACGCCTCCTGCTGGAGCTGGAGGAGTCCAAGTAGTAATCCCTTGTCTGGGAGGAGCCGCCGGGCACAGCTCCGTCGTCTTCCTCCACAGGGACTTGGCCATCATAGCGTGGGACGGGCACATCCTCGACCACTGACAGCATCGGGGGCAGGCGAGCAAGCACCGGCCAGCCGCCGTGGTAGCCGTCCCACGAAGCACGGGGCTCGTCCACCAGCGAATACTTTGGAGCGTCAACCGAGATGCGGCCGGCGTCCAGCGAGAGGCCGGGGTCCACATCGCAGGAGCGCCGGCCGAGCGCGTCGACGGCGACCTCCGACTGCGTGTCGCCGAAGCTGTGGTGCGCGTGCCGGCGGGGATTCTCCGGCGGCGGCATGGCGGCCCTGCTGGTGGTGGGCCCCTGCCCCTGCTTCTTGAGCTTGTTCTTGCGGCGCCATTCCTGCCATCTCTTGCCCAAGCCCCCGAAGGTCCCGGCCATCTTCCTGGAGCTGGAGGATTCTTGGCTGATGTGCTCCTTCATCGGCCTCCCCGTGGAGCCGAAAGCCCCGATCTGTTGTTCCCCCTCCTCCGGGACGCACGGCGGTTCTTGGTGGAAGAGGGCGCCGCGGGCGTCACAGGAGCGGCGCTGCGGCTCCAAGTAGGCGGCGGCGGAGCGGCCGTAGGAGGAGGACTTGCAGCGGCGGAGCTCCGTGGAGTTTGGGTGGGAGGCGGAGATAGAGGAGGAGGGAGGCTGGAGGCCGGCGAGGCGCTCGCGGAGGCAGGCGGGGCAGAAGCCGTTGACGGCGACCCCCGGGTGGAGGCCGCAGACGGAGGGCAGCGGCCGATGATCCATCCCCACCACCGAACTCACTCAACGCAGCTCCATTGATTCTTAGATGCCTGCTGCTGGGACTGAGCCAGTGAGTGAACCTCGGCCGATTTAGGAGTGGATTTGGGAGTAATGTAAGACAAAAAAAAAACACTAGACTTGAGCCGCAGCAGCAGCAGATGGAATGCAGTGGAGCAATCTTTTCTGCTGTGATGTATCCTTCTGATCCTCTCTATTCTGTTATCCAATCTACTATTTCTACTACTCTTTTGAGCTGAGCAGGCAAAGGAGAAGAGACAGACACTGCTCACTACACAGACACAGCCGCTGCTGCTGCTACCTCACCTGTCCACCTCATCACTGCTGGTATGCCGGCCGGCCTGCCTGTATGTAATAATCGATATGTAAACTCCGTTTTAAAAAAATATATTATTTAAAAATTAGTTGATGTATCAAAAAATCATAAAAAATGAAAACAAAAAAGAACCCAACAGCTTTTCCTTTTCCTTTCTAGCCTCTTTCGCTTTCCCCTTTCCCATCTTGGACTCTTGTTGCACATCCCACAACTAGCTGTAATTTCCAAGCTCTCACCGGACAAACAAAATTTGACTGCATCTTCTGCAGCCTTCCTCCACCAAGGGTTTACAGCCTAGCTATAACGTTTATATGCAGTATTTTTCACACTTCAATCAAATTTACTACATTTTTAAACAGCCAGATTATTGCAAGTCTAAAGCTATTCTTCAATTTTCCCTAGTATTATTGGGTAATAAAACATTTAAGCATGCAGCTTGCTGAGGATTGAGATGATCTTTTAGAAACGCTTTATCGACTCTTGATTCATTCGCAAGAGCACTCGTACTAGATCTAAAAACCATAAATTACGATCAGGTTATAAGTTTGTAGCCTAAAAAGAATATACGGGTGCACGCTTGGTGCAAGCTAGGAGGAGAACAGAATGGATTAATTAGCTGGCTAGGTGTAGTAGGTGGAATCGATGCATCGGCATAGCAAATTATTAGCTGGATGGACCCAACCATGACAATGATAACATTCCCAAGGGAAATGCAGTGCATCATGAATGATAATTCCATGCGTGCTGCTAACTTTCTCTTATGAGCCGAGCCGAGCTGCTTTGGATTGCACTAGTACTACTAGCTAGCTACCGGCTTCTGCTATTCGGCACCATGATTGTGTATGTTTAGCTGTAGTTGCCACAGGAGGCCAGGGGCCACGTATCGATGGATGGGGCCTCCAATTAATTTCCATCCGAAAGCAACAACACAAGAACTAACACGTGCCCGCTGGAGAACTTCACTTCAGAAGCTCTGAACGATTTGAGCTTCACTTCTGAATTTCGTAATTTAGTCTTTTTTTGGGTTTTTTCTTTTTCTTTTTTCTTGTTATTCGTGCATCTTGTCCATAATGATATACCTTTTTAATTTTTTTAATTTTAATTATATAGAAAAAGTTAACAGCATCTATAGTACATATTCAACCGCTATAGTGTAAAAAAAATCAGAAATCTGAGTTTATAAGCCCTTTCGAGCACTACCTTAAATACAATCTTTATAGTTGCACGTGTAACTGTAGGCCAAGCCACCAAAGTTAAGACATCGTTGGAACACATAAATTTTGCAGAGATTTTGCGTGAAACAATTAATACAGGAGCCGTGCATGGTTCCATTTCATGCACCCCTTGACCTAGAGCTCCACACCACCGCCGGTTGCCATCGATGCTGACTGACGGTGGTGCACACCGACGGCGACGACGGCCGGAGGATTTGATGGATGCTGCTGTAGGATCTGATGGGCTGCTGATTAAGCTAGAAACAACAACGATGGCAACACACGATTCGGTCGAGAGCCACATTGTCACGCGCGCTAGATTTTTGGGTGATCGAGGAGGACAATCAAATTGCGCACGAATCTGAAATTTTTGGGTGATCGATTAAGGTCCCACTTATTTCGAGGGCTTTTTACTTCTAACTTATTTTTTACTATTTTTAAATTTTGTTTTTAACCTTTTAGTTTTTTAGTTTTTTGCTGGATCTTTTTTTCCGTATTTGTTTGTGTTGTTCATAATGGGTTAACATGTTTTTCTATTTTAATTTTTTTTAAATTAGTTACCTCAAAAAAGTCACCATGAGCTACAGTGTAATTTCAACCAGCTACATTTCAACCATAAATCGGCTTATTTCAACCCAACCGAGCGGCACCTAATTAAGCCAAACCAATAATTTCTGGATGATCGAGTTCCAAGATTTATAGATAGTGTTCTCGATGAGGTGGGTGGACAACGAACTACATGTCTTCGTAATAAAGCAGAAAAATTCACCCAAATTCAGCCTAAAGAATGACTCGAATATGGTTGGTGGACCGGAGACTGATCTTAGCTAGGCTCAATTATTGAGTGGAATTTGCACAAGGGTCTAATTAACGGTATTAATTGTGCTTTGAAATTGGAATCAAACAATGTTTGGATTGTATTATTGGGCAATATATATGCTGAGTACGTAGCAAAAAAATAATTACGGATACCTCGCTAGGAGGAACTAGGTATCGATGTAATTAAGAAGAAATAATTACATAAATCTAACCTGGATGGTGGGATGTACATCCACACATTCTACCAGAGTTCCTCCTAGGTAACTTTTGTAATATGGAAATTTTGTAAAAGCAATATGAACAATTGCTCAAGGTAACCTGAGCAAGGTGGGAGTTAAAGAGGCTGGGGTTCTTTCCGCTCATTTTGGCTTAACCTTTTGATTTCTGGCTTATTATTAATTATTTCTAAATTTCGTCCTTTTCTTGCTTTTTAGTTTTTTTTGAGCTTTTTTGGCGGTTCTTTTTTTTCATATTCGTTTGCATTATCACAGTGTTTTTCTATTTTTTTAATTTAGTTCGTCAAATAAGTTATCATCATTTCTGATATAATTTTAATCATAAATCGAACTTATTTCATTACAAGCGGTGTCATATGTTCCATGCTATGTTGGCTTGTTTGCCACGTGTCCTCGTTCTAGGGCGGTGTCATATGTTGGATGCTACGTTGTAGTAATTTTTCCGAGTCAAATATACAACCGAACTCATGCACATCACGTTCTGAGCTGAAAGCGAATAGGCTCAGACATGCATAGAACCCTATTAATTCGAGGGTAATATATTACACACACACACACACACACATATATATATATATATATATATATATATATATATATATATATATATATATATATATATATATATGCACCATGCATGATTCATGTGGTGTTGGGAAAAGAAAAAGGAGCACTGTACGTATCACGTGGGGGCGTATATCTATACATCGAAATCAACGTAGATAGGAGTACTACACATGCAAGTGAAGTATCATGTACTACTCCGCTAGCTATATACATTGTCATTTTCTTTTTTTGAAGAAAACAATTTGTTTCTTGCTCGATACAATAGTTAATTGATTGCTGCTGGCAGTAGCATGCCTTATGCTCCTGTATCTGTGTGTGTGTATTGTATACTTGTATGTTGAGCAGGTTGAAAGGATTAATCATTCTGCAAAGGTTAACGATCGCTGGTCAATTTACAGCTACTACTGCTAACTGCCCAGTTACTCTTGTAGATCGATCTTCCCAAAAGTTAAAATAAACAGACGATTAGTTTCTGCCCAGTTACACATACAGATATGCTCCTGTATCTGTGTGTGTATTGTATACTTGTATGTTTTAGACTTTTAGTTTCTTCAAAAGTTAAAATAAACAGACGATTTTTTCAAACAGAATTCTCAAACGGCTAGGAGAGCCCAAAATCATGTGACGTCTTTGTCAGTGTCTCTATCATTTGCTACTATCTTGAAAAGCACAAACAAATATTATGAACTACAGCCCAAAACCACCAATCATACTCTACAAAAATAGAGACATATATGGTGGTGATCGGTTCAGTGAAAATTTGAAGAACATAATTTGAAAACATGGTGGTTTGAAAAAAGCAATTTGTGGTGACAGAGCTTATTTGACATAATTAAATCTAAAAATTAAAAATATAAAAATATGTTAGCCATCACAAACAACATAAAACGAATACGAGAAAAAAGAACCGACAAAAAGCGCAAAAAAGTCAAAATTCAGAAAAGGCGAAATTATGAATAGTCTTAAAATAAGCTTAAGCCAATAAGCTTAAGCCAAAATAAGCCATAGTGAGCACCCCTATATCTAGATAGGGAGCAGACAGATCCTCAAAATAGAGACATATATAGCTAGCTAGGGAGCAGACAGATCCTCAGATAGACAGACATGCTCGTACATAACATAGGTATTGTTCCAATATGTTGTGGCTTTTGATTATAATGACAATGCAGCAGTCGTTAGCATTTCTATGAGATCTGTAATTAAAGAAAAATAAAATAATAAAAATAGCATTATATCTTTATAAATAATAAAAAAATAAAAACACACACTAACAAGTTAACATGTTTTAACTAAAGCTATAGCTGTTTGAAGCGGACGGTAGTGTAACAAATCAAGCTCGTAATCCAACTCGAATCTCTAGAAAGAAAAGGAAAGATCGGCTAGCCAGCAGAGGCAAGACAAAACTCTGCTATCTATGTAGCAGTGTACTGACATGTCCCTGTGTACTGCTGGTATAGTACACCGGTGCAATCTGCTTGCCCCTCACCTTTGCTTTTCACCATTTCCAAGGACTTGTTTTGTTTTTTGTTTGTTTGTTTGGCCAAGCGCTCGCCTGTAGTTGTAGTATTAACTGTTTACTGCTACCTCTGAATGTGATTTTTGTAAGACTACGTGGTGTTAGTCAAATTAGAGTGATAAGTATTTAATATTATTTGTATCTGATTTTTTTATTAAGTTTGTTTTTTATAAATTTATATTTGATTTATACTTTTTATGGTAGCATGATCAGACCGGCCTAGGGTCTAGTTAGTTAGCGAAGAAGCTGGAAACCTAAAACTGAAGGCCGCCTCGTTAGCGAAGGATTGAGTCCACGTCGGTAGAACATGGATCCATTGACTGCGGTGTAACTGTTGGCGATCAACGGCGGTGGGAGGCTTGAAGCCTACGGCGATGGCACAAGAATTCACCGACTACTAACCTGAGGCGACACCCTGTACCACCATGGACGTGTGGTTCGGTGCCTTCAACCATGATGGCGCTCTTTGGTGGTTGATGGTGAAGATGAGCAACAGATCAAGGGGATCTAGATTCAATCCGGAGAGAAGGAAGAGGGGTAAAGGAGAGCTCTGGAGCGCTCGACGAAAAGTTCTTACCTTTCAAGGTACCGGCCGGCAACGACTCGTCAGAGCTCCGATTAGGTGGGCGTTGGGCGTGTTTTTGGGCACCCCAGCACGGCGACCGACACGGCCCAAGCACGGCCCGGCTCGACACGTGGCGGGCCGTCGCCGTCTGCCCGACGATGGGCGGGTCGAACTGGAAAACCGACACGTTAGGCGACGCGGCACGGTGAATCGTCTTGTGCTTGGGCCGGCAACACGAGGAGCACACAGCGACACAGGCGGCACGGCGGGCACGCCGGCGCCCGCCGGCCGGCCGCTGACCTCTACCTCTCCTCCCCACCCCTCCCGTTGATATCTCTCACGGTCATCCAGATTCCCACAAGGCCACAACCCATCACACATCACAGGCGGGGAGATGGAGTAGGGGAAGGAGGTGTAAACCACCGGAGCTAGGGCGGTCGGACGATAGCCGCAGGAGGAGGAGCGGTGTGGCCGGCGGCTCCGGCCAAGACGCCTGGCGATGGGGCCCCGATCGCCGCCGGCATCCGCCGCTAGTGGGCTCTCAGCCGGAGTAGTCGGTCGCCGTCGCCGTCGCCGTCGCTCGGGCGGGGAGGAGGAGGAGGCCGGAGGAGGAGGAGGCGGGAGGAGAGAGGGCCGGGAGATCCGGGGAGGAGGGCGGGAGGAGGGGAGGTGGCGGGGGCGGGCGGCCTGGGGAGGAGGGCAGTGAGGAGGGGCGGCGGAGGAGGAGGGAGGCGGTGGGGAGGGGGCGACCGGGAAGGAGGGCGGGGAGGAGGAGGAGGCACTGGGGAGAGGGCGGCAGGGAGGAGGGCGGCCAGGGAGGAGGCGGAGGAGGAGGAGGCAGGTTGGGGAGAGGCGGGGAGGAGGGCGACGGGGAGGGCGGCCCAGGCGGCGGGGAGGAGGCGGCGGGGAGGAGGGGCGGGAGGAGGGGGCGGCGGGGAGGCGGTGGGAAGATCGGCCATCAGGAGGAGGAGGCGGGGAGGCGGCGGCGCGGCAGGCAGGCGGGAGATCTGGGAGGAGGGCGGCGGGGAGATCGGGAGAAGAGACCAGGAGGCCGGAGATGGGGAGGAATGAGTGGGCGGCGGCGATTCGGCGAAGGTTAGGGTTAGGATTTTAGAAATTTTTGTGATTTAGCCCTTCAATTTTTCTGAAATCTACGAATAGTTTTTATCTATTTTGATTTCTTCTGTTCTAGCCCTCGTAAATTCTATTTTCATCATGAAAAGATCCTATCAATCACGACATATACATCATGCTTGAGCAGTCCTTAGAATGCCAAATTTGAAGATTAAGTTAAGTTTTGGAGATGTGAATATGTGATGTATGTATGTATGTATGTATGTATGTATGTATGTATGTATGTATGTATGTATATATGTATGTATGTATGTATGTATGTATATATGTATGTATGTATGTATATATATATATGTATGTATGTATATATATATGTATGTATGTATGTATGTATATATGAGATGTATGTATGTATATATATATAGATATATATATAAGAGATGTATGTATATATATATGAGATATATATATATATATATATATATATATATATATATATGTATGTATATATATATATATATATATATATATATATATATATATATATATATATATATATATATATATATATGAGATATATATATATATGAGATATATGTATATATATATATATATATATGTATGTATGTATGTATATATATATATATATATGTATATATGTATGTATAGAGATGTATATATGTATGTATATATGTATATATGAGATGTCTTTTGTTCATTTTGCACTTATAATATGAGATGTCTTTTATTGTTCTTCATTTTGCACTTGTGATATAACGTGTCTTTTATTGTTCTTTCTTAAGAAATATCATCATGACTCTCCTTGAGCTTTTCTATTTGACTAGTTAGTATATACATATGTTGTTATTGTACTCATTTCCTTACTCGGAAACCCCTCTGGGCGTGGGTTTTAATGAGGCGATAACATTGTATTTCTAAAATATCAAAGAAATTTTATTTTTCGAAATATTTATGTCATTGCGTGCCCATGTTTTTATGCAATTAATTCAATTTCAACTAGTTTTAAGCGAGGCGGTGCGAGAGAAAGGAAGATGACGACGTCGTCACCGCCTTCGTATAGTAATTTGGTTTGGGCTTGGGTGGCACGCACTGACAGCACGGTGGGCTTTGGGCGTGCTTGGGCTGGCCGGGAGGCGATGCGGGCCCGGCACGGCACAAGCGATGAGATGATGGCCGGCGGCGCGGCGCGGCGGCCGCGGCACGATGGGCTCGGGCGTGCCGCCGTGCTGCGGGCCCAAGTCGACTCTAGCTCTCGATGGAGGCGATCTCGCGAGTCACCACTAAGGGTAAATCGCAGCGGAAGGGAGGTAAACCTAGCTCTGCTACTACTATACAAGGAGGATCCTCACCCTTCAATGTCGGTGGTGGCCGGAGAGGTGGGGAGGTGTGCGCCCGCTTCCGAGGGCGTGCGGACACGGCAACCCTCAACTATTCACGCATGAGCAGGTTATGGAGTCTTGCGCAAGAGTATACCATTGCACGCTTACAACAAAAGATCGTATATATTTTACATATGGATTAACATCCGAGTTTTGACAATGGGCGTGCAAGCCCAAAGTATAATTACAATACAAAGCTCCGAGATCCGCTTGAGCGGCGAAGACCTCGACCACGGATCCTCGTCGAAGAAGAGACCCTCGGGGCTTCCTCAGCGGGAGACCTTCACCTTCATCTTGATCTTCTAAAGAATTGATTTAGCAAGCCGTGAGCCAACAACCATTTCGACAAACCGCAAAGGAATCCTACTTTACTAAATGCACGGATCAACAAAGGAATGTAGTATACTTGGTTTATTAACTTTTGAGTGGATGCAGTTTTCTTTGCAAACCTTTTTGTAAAACTCGCTGATAAAACTACTCCTTAATAAACAGGGGTTTTCATGAAGAGTTAATTAACCATCTAACCAGATTAAAACACTCGAAAACTACTTAAGCTTTCTTGATGGAATCACCAAGTGACACGGCTCAATAACAGGAGCACGGCGTATCCGAATACCATTTAATTGACTCTGCGAGTTTGCTCAACTTACCCACGATCCCTTAACTCCGCGACGAGTTAAGAGAGCCAGTCGTTTCAACGCTCAAATCTTTATATAGGCTCTACGGTGAGAATTCACTGGTGCGGCACATGGAAACTCCGTCCGCCGGTGAACCCTACCGTTATTAGGTGTCCATGACGCCCACCCAATCCAACTACTCAACCTCCCGACTCCTCAACACATGTAGAGTTTCAATCGAGTTGAGCAGCTACTAAACCAGTGTTGACAAGTCAACTCCGTGGTTGAGCGATTGCTATGACAGTTGCTCGACATAAGGGTTTCGGTCCTTATATTTTCACATGGCCCGCAACCTCTCCGGTCGCGACCACAACCTAGGGTAAGCGGTGGGCGAAGACCGGCCGCGGTTTCCCAGCGCTCTTACCCTTTCGGCCACAGGCACTCTCAGCCCTAGGATGCGGTGTCCCATACCACCCCACCCTAGGGACGGGTTTTCAAGTCTAACTACCATGACCACAACCTTATCGGTGAAAGACTTTGCATGATAGTAATAACCTATAGTGATCTAGATTAATGATATTTATTTCTAGGGTTACAAGGTATGGCTACAAATTAAGCAGGGCATTTTTCGGTGGTAGGACGTATCTATATCACATGTCATTCTAAACATTTTCACTTTACTTTAAACTAGCATTTCACAACTAGCATAATGCAAATAATGTATTAACTTAAGTAAACATCATAGGGCACAATATGATCAAAGTTTGCGACTTCTGAGTGAACTGGAATGATCAAGGCGAGCTCGAACGTCGGCGCTTCGGATCACGAGATTGCACTTGAGCTTCCGGGATCTCGAAACTAGCGCAAACACACAAAACAAAATAAGTCCTAGCTTGAGAATAATCAAGCAAGGAAAACAATCTATAAAAGAATTAAAAGAAATAAAATTGCATAAAATATCAAATGAAAAGGGCTCTTTGAATTTTTAGATTTTGCTGGAGAAGAATTTTGGAAATTGGAGTTCACCACTGGGTTCAGGAGAATGAGAGGAGCAATGTGGTGAAATTTGGGAATTTTTGGGATTTTCTGTGATTTTCTAGGATTTATTTGGGTTTTCTGGATTTTTGGAAAAGAATAAATCCACAAATTGATGAAACGATCTTGGGCGGCCCACCATCGCAACAAGGCTGTTCTGTGGCCAGGCGGCCAAGGCAGTGCTGACCCATCTGTGTGGCCATGACCACGACACCTGCCGCCCTCCCGGCGGATGGTAAACGCGTGGCCGGTCCGGTGGAGATGGCGAGGCGGGCGGCTCGGATCTCTGGGTTTATGAAGATCGGACGGTGAGAATAGAGGTGGGCGGGCGGCGGTATGGGGCGATCGGACGGATGAGGTGAAGTGTTTACGAAGATCGGACGGCGGAGGGAGTGCCATCCGACGCGCGGTTTTAACGATAACGGTTGGAGGGGCGGCGTGGATGCGGCCACGTCGGTCGCCTTCAACCTCTCGCCAGCAGCAGGGACGAGAAGGGGAGCTTGGCTCCGGCGACAACGAGGTCCCGCGGCGGGGAGGGCACCACCGGGTAGGTCTCGGCGTGGGAACCCATTTCGGTCTTTGGGAGACCGGAGAATCACTAGGGAAGGCAGGAGACCGAAGGGAGAAATGGCTTCCGGTGAAGGAGGGTCTCCGCGATCGAGCCAAATTGGCGGTGGATTTATGGTCGGTGGGTCACAGGGCTCACGTTGGTGGCGTGGCCGGCTCGGAGGTCCCGGGTGAGTAGCCACGGAGAGGTGTTTGGCCGGTGGTGAGCTTGGTCTTTGAGCTCCACAGGCGATCACACGCCAAGGGAGTCTGACATTGTGATTAGGGAGTAGCAAGGGTGCTCAGGGAGCAGGAATCGGAGAATGAGGGAGAGGAGGAAGATCGGTCCACGGGGTCACCGGCGCGAGGGCGGCGGTGGAGCTAAGGGCCAAGGGAGCCCAATCGGTTGCTCGAGGAGGTCACAGGGAGTGGTGGGAGGCGATTGGAGGTGGTCGGGGAGTTCGAGAGCGAGAGGGAAGTGGGGCGGCGGTGAGGGGTTTTATACCCGGGAGAAGGGGAAGGCGTGGAGGAGAAGGCTCGGGCGCAGGGAGTCGGCAGAGTGATGGGGGCGGTGGGGTCTTCTCCGCGAGAGGGTGACGTCGGGACTCCTGGGGAGTAATGGCGGTGGGAGCGGCGCGCGTGCGGCCAGTGGGGCGGCATGGGCATCAGGCGTCCATGGGAAGGGGAGGAGGTGAGGTGGCGGGTGGGGCCAAGGGAGGGAGGTGGCGGCGTGGCGCTGGCAAAGGCGGAGCTTCGGACCACGGGCGCGAGGCGGTTGTCCGAATCGAGGGGCAAAAGGCGGTCGGGTGCGGCGGGCGGCGCGTCCGCATCGCGAGGAGAAGGTGGGGAGGGTGAAGGCGCCAGGGGAAGGGAGTGCGGGCGGCGCCAAGGAGAGGAAGCGGGAAGCGGAGGAGTGGCGCCCATGGAGGAGGCGGAAGGGGGGCGCCAGGTGAGAAGGCGGGTTGGCAGAAAAGGAAAGCGCATTCAGGAGAACTTCCGAATGGGAAAGTTTTCAAAATTCACCAAAATTCAGGAAAAATCCAGGAAAAATTTGGTTTGAAAATTTGGGGTCTTTCAACCTACCCCCCTTAAAAGAATCTCGACCCCGAGATTAACTTGGTCCAGGGAGTAAGTTGGGAAAATCCCGCTGCAAATCCGATTCTCGTTCCCAAGTGGACTCATCCGCTGTATGATTCTTCCACTGCACTCGGCAAAATCTGATATTCTTGTTTCTGAGTTGCCTCTCTGATGTTTCAAGTATTTGCAAAGGTTCTTGAGGTAGGTCCGATCTTCTTGTAATTCAACGTCTGACAAAGGCACTTCATCAGTAGGGTGGCGTAAACATTTTCGGAGTTGGGATATGTGGAACACATTGTGGATTCGGATAAATTGGTGGTGTGTGCTTGATAAGCTACTTCTCCAACTCTTCCGATAATCAAAGCGGTCCCACATATCTTGGTGCTAATTGCCTTTAACTTGAAACCTCTTAACTATTTTGAGCGGGTGACTTTGATGTAGACGAAGTCTCCACTTCAAAGCTCAAATCCTTCCATGATTATCTCGCATAGCTCTTACATCGGTCTTGGGCAATCTTGATCATCTCGATGATTTTGATATGTGCTTCACATCTTGAGCAATTTGGGGTCCGATGAGGTCGTTCCCTATCTCGACCAATTCGGAGGTGTTCTACATTTTACGCCATAAAGTGCTTCAAATGGGGCCATCCTGGTGGCTTGATAGCTATTGTTGTACGAGAATTGAGCGAATGGCGGGCAAGTATTCCATCCTGCTCCATACACATAGCGCAAGCTCTCAACATATCCTCTAAAATCGATTTGTTCTTTCCGTACATCCATCTCATGCGTGGGTGATATCTTTGAGTGAAATTGAGATCGGTGTCCATTGCTTCATGCAACTTTTCCCGAAATTTGGATGTGAATTGGGCTCCTCTATCGACACAATCTTCTTGGGTACTCCATGAAGTGTCACAATTCGTGTCAAATCTGATTCGGCAAGTTTATCCTTCCCATAGGTTTGCTTGATCGGGAGAAGTGAGCCACCTTGGTCGGTCTATCGACTATGACCCGAGATAGCGTCATATCCTTCACGAGTTTGGGAAGTCGATGATGAAGTCCATGCCGATACTATCCCATTTCCATTCGGGATCGGTAAAGGCAGTAATAGTCCTGATGGTTTTTGGTGGTCGATTTTGATCTGCTGGCAGACGTCACATTTGGCTACATATTACGCCACTTCTTTCTTCATCCGGTTCCACCAATACTTTTCTTCAAGTCTTGATACATTTTGTGCCTCTGGATGGATCGAGAATTGAGAAGAATGAGCTTCGGATAAGATCAATTCTCTCAACTCTTTCTTGTTGGGTATGCAATAGCGACCACGGAAGGTGAGGATCCCATGTTCGTCTATTGCATACTCTGATGAATCCTCTTCTTGAGCTTTCCTTTTTAGTTTTTGAATCTCTTCATCTTCATCTTGGGTGCCTTTATCGATCCGTTAGCGTAATTTGAAGTTCTAAATTTGTCGGTGACTGGATTCGATGATCACCAAATTCAATCGCATATATCCTACGCGCATTAGGCGGATATTCTGCGGTGGTTGGCTTGCCTTGTCGAACCTTTCGATGAGGGCATCGGCAACCACATTGGCTTTCTTGGGGATGATATTGAAGATCAACATCATAATCTTTAATCAGTTCCAGCCATCTTCGTTGCCTCATATTCAACTCTGGCTGCGTGAAGAGGTACTTCAAGCTCTTGTGATCGAGAATATCTCACATCGATTTCCTAGCGGTGGTGCCTCCGATTTTGAGGGCATGCACCACGTGCTAGCTCTAAATCGTGTGTGGGATAATTTTCTTCGTGCGGCTTGGTTGTCTTGAGGCATAAGCAACCACTTTTACGTCTTGCATGAGTACATCCCAAACCTGTTTTGATGCATCACAATAGACTTGAAACTCTTTCTCCGGGTTTGGCAAAATCAACGGTGTCGTTGTTAGCTTGGTCTTGACAAGAATCGAAAGTTCTCTTCGCATGCATCGTCCATAGAAATGCTTGTCTTTCTTGACAATTGAGTAAGTGGACGAGAAATTTTGAGAATCCTTCATGAATCGGCGATAATAGCCCGCCAATCCAAGGAAGCTCCTTATTTACATTCTTGTCTTGGTACATTGCCATTCCATAATCATGGCAATCTTTTCGGATCAACTTTGACACCATCTTTTGATATAATGTGACCCAAAAAGCCACTTCTTTTAGCGAAGCGCATTTGTCGAACTTGGCGTACAACTGGTGCTCTCTCAATCTGGTCAACGCCATGTGCAAATGCTCTTTATGCTCTTCTTCACTCTTTGAGTATATCGAAATATCATCGATAAAGACTATCACGAATCGGTCGGTTGGTCCATATGCACCAGATTCATAAGGTTCATGAAATAAGCTGGTGCATTGGTTAAACCAAATGGCACGACCGTGAACTCGTATAGTCCATATCGGGTGATGAATCTTTGTTTCTCTCGATCTTGCTTTCGGATTTTGAGTTGATGATAACCTGAGCGCAAGTCGATCTTGGAGAATACTTTGGCACCCTTGAGTTGATCAAACAAATCATCAATCCTGGGCAGTGGGTACTTGTTCTTGATGGTGACAGCATTCAAACCTCTGTAATCTACACACATTCTTAATTCTCCATTCTTCTTCTTCACAAATAGGCGGGGCCGACCAAGGTGAAACACTTGGTCTTATGAATCTTTCTCTTGCGACTCATCCAATTTGTTTCTTGAGTTCTTTTAGCTCACTGGCTGACATCCGGTATTGATGCTTGGCGATTGGTTTTGTGCCTGGAACCAATTCTATAGCAAGCTCTACACATCTGTCGAAGTGCACTCGCAATTCCTCTGGAAACACATCCGGATAGTCTTGTACTACCGGCACTTGCTCAGGTGTGACTGCCAACATGTTGATCATGCGTTTTCTTGCACTTTTCAGTACTTCTCGGTCCGTTTTTATCACCACCTTCTGATCTTCAGAATTGACCAAAGATACTGTTTTGTCCTCACAGTCTACCTTGCCTTTGTTTTAGCTAGCCGGTTCATGCCCAAAATGGCATCTAAACGACATATCTAATTGCGATAAATCGCCTTAAATTCTTCCTCTTGGATGTTTATCTTGAGTCCAGCACCCAAGTGGGACTCCATTCTAACCCTGGGGTTTCAACCACATAAGGTCTTGGCAAAAGCGAGGGTGGCGATTTTTCGAGGACAAAACTCTTGAGATAAATGAATGTGTTGCTCGGGGTCAAATAAAATCAATGCGGTATGGAGTTGATTGGGAACATCAAGCAATAATATCGGCGGCTCCGTTGCATCTTCTACGTCGTGATTCACCTTGCATAAAATGTAGGCTGCACGGCCTCGCCTCTGCTATGAGGAGGTGAAATTCGCTGGATTCCGCGGTGATTGCGGTCGGTGCCTTGATCTGCAAGTATCCTCCTTTGGGGGTGCTGGGGCCTGCTTGTGATTTTGACTCCTGCTGCTGTTGATTCTGTACTTGAAGTTTTGCAGCATCGGAGGGCAAGTTCTTTCTGGGACACTGATCTCTATAGTGCCCTATTTCGCCACAGTGGAAGCAAGCATTGGATCTGCGGGGACAACTGCTTGCGAGGTGGTTTCCTCCACAAGTGGGGCATCGATTGCCAACGGAGAAGGGAGTTGTATTCTTTGGGACTGTCTGGTGACTTTTCGGCGACATCACAAGCTGTCGAGAAGGTTGGGATCGAAAAAGCAGACGACCCCATAGTCTTGCTTGGCTTTGGTGGGAGGAGGGCCCGTGATTTGTGCGTGGCTTTACTTTACGTAATCCTCCATCTCACTACGGGCTTCTTCTGAGGTGATGAGGCTATCCACCATGTCATTTAGGTCTTGGAATTTGATAGCTGAAATGTGGAATTTCAAGGACTGTTGTAGTCCACCACAGATCGCTCATTTTTTCTCTTCTTTATCAACATCTTACAGGCGAGCAGGAAAGATGGTTGAGCTGATGTAGGTATTCCATAATTGTGCGACCTCCTTGCTTGGCGCCAAAATTCTCGGCGCCGCCTCCATAATGCCATCGGGAATATGGGCTTTGCGGAAAGCCTTGGAGAATTCTTCCCAATCAATCTCTCGGTCTCTGGGTGCAGCAGGTAGTTGATCCACCATGTTGCGTGACACCACACTGGCCGGTGGGATGCATAGAGCACTTTCTCTTTGTCATCGCCTTATGCGGTGCAAAGCTTCCTTTCCACGTCCACCGGCAGTCCTCGGCTACTAAGGGGTCGAGCGAGTGGTAAAGGTCGGCGGACGGGTTTCGAAGTCCGCCCATCGGTGGAAGTGGTGCACCATCCAGGATATTGCCTCCACCACAAGGCACGGAGATCTAGGCGCTATCTGCTCAAGCATACAGGCTTCTTGATCAAGCACTCGTAGGATGTTCATTCTCCTTCTGGCGGTTTTCTCTAACATTGTTATTATCTTTGGCTAGCGTCGCTTGATCATGGCGGGTGCACCACCTTGCAGTCTGTCCGTCTGTGTGTCGATTCATCGCCAATTGGGGCGGGAATTAGCTGCGGCGATCTTGGCAACCAAGAGTAGATAAGTAAGATTTGAATTTTTCAAGGCAAGTATAGGACGAAAAGGTAAGAACAAGAGCGAAGGGACGGGAGAAAGCTTTGAACACGGTAATCCGATAATTAAGCAAACAACATAAAGATTAATGAACATAATTTTACAATATGCAGGTGGTACACAGACCACTTAGGGTTCATGGTTACACTTGCATTACAATACAAAAGTACTGCTACTAAAACAAAAGTCGGGCTCTACGCTAGCGTCGGCGTCTACTCCTCCATATCCTCGAGCCTTGGGAGGGCCAAGCGGGTGCAGGCGGAACCGAGCACGCAGATCTTCTTGCGCCATGATCATCCCAGGCTGGGCCTAGGCCTGCTTCAAGCACAAGAGGAATGGACGGGCGACTCTGCACTATCTGAGCCCTCTGCGCCTCCCAGGCCTCAAAGCGAAGAAGGGACTCTGGGCCGAACCTCCTCACAGGCGTCCCAAAGCGCCTCCGTAGAACTCGGCCTCACCGGCCCTCCGTCGTGGCGGACGACCTGCAGCGTCATAAGGGTGGCGATGCCCGCCAGGCGGGGATCGTCATCCTCACCGAACCCAGGGACTAAAAAGTCCCCAAAGTGCAGACGCGGCACCAGGTCAAAGGGTGTCCCTGCTAGCTCCTGGTGGTAGTAGTCTCTGAGGTAGAGTGCGGCCTTGAGCCACATCACGAGCAGTCGTCCTCGTTCACCCAGGCAGGCGGTGAACCTCCGCTTCTGTCTGGGCGGACGAGCAGCGGATCGAAACCACCCAAGCCTCGTACTCATAGAAGCGGTCTGGCGCGAACTGTCCTGACATGGAACACCGGTTGAAGTTGCCTCTCGCTCCAAGATGCTTCGCATCTCCCACACCTGCTGGGCCCAACCGTCCATACTGGTCGGGCGGGAAAAGATGTGGTGCACCATCTGCCGAAGCGGAAATTTTGAAGTTAGACAAGTGAAGCGATAAACATTTGCATAAATCAAAACTTAAGCGGTAAACTAAGGCAGATAAGGTAGCAACAAGAGAGGTAAAGATGCAGTAGTACTTATATTTTCCTTAAACCCTTTTATGCATTTAAATTAGGTTTTGCGATAAAATCGCTTCTAAGTCGCCTTAGGTCTTATCCTACGGTCAAAGAGCACCTTTCGATACCACTTCTTATAACGCCTGCTTTAGAGGCGGCGTCGGACACGGCAACCCTCAACTATTCACGCATGAGCAGGTTATGGGTCTTGGCGCAGAAGAGTATACCATTGCACGCTTACAACAAAAGATCGGCATATATTTTACATATGGATTAACATCCGAGTTTTGACGGTAGGCGTGCAAGCCCAAAGTATAATTACAATACAAAGCTCGAGAATCCGCTTGAGCGCGGCGAAGACTCTGACCACGGATCCTCGTCGAAGAAGAGACCCTCGGGGCTTCCTCAGCAGGAGACCTTCACCTTCATCTTGATCTTCTAAAGAATTGATTTAGCAAGCCGTGAGCCAACAACCATTTCAAGAAACCAAAGGAATCCTACTTTACTAAATGCGGATCAACAAAGGAATGTAGTATACTTGGTTTATTAACTTTTGAGTGGATGCGGTTTTCTTTGCAAACCTTTTGTAAAACTTCATTGATAAAACTACTCCTTAATAAGCGGGGGTTTTCATGAAGAGTTAATTAACCATCTAACAGATTAAAACACTCGAAAACTACTTAAGCTTTGGTGATGGAATCACCAAGTGACCTGACTCCAATAGCAGGAGCACGCAGTGTGTCAGAATACCATTTAATTGACTCTGCGAGTTTGCTCAACTTTACCCACACGATCCCTTAACTCCCGCGACGAGTTAAGAGAGCCAGTCGTTTCCTTTGCTCAAATCTTTATATAGGCTCTACAGGTAGAATTCACTCGGTCGGCACATGGAAACTCCGTCAAGCCGAGTGAACCCTACTGGTTATTAGGTGTCCATGCACACGGCCCACCCAATCCAACTACTCAACCTCCCGGCTCCTCAACACACAGAGAGTTTCAATCGAGTTGACGACTACTAAACCGGTGTTGACAAGTCAACTCCACGTGGTTGGCGATTGCTATGACAGTTGCTCGGCATAAGGGTTTGGTCCTTATATTTTCACATGGCGCAACCTCTCCGGTCGCGACCACAACCTAGGGTAAGCGGTGGGCGAAGGCAGGCCAGCGGTTTCCTAGCGCTCTTACCCTTTCCGGCCTGCAGACACTCTCCGCCCTGGGATGCGGTGTCCCATACCACCCCACCCTAGGGACGGGTTTTCAAGTCTAACGGCCCGCAGCCACAACCTTATCAGTGAAAGACTTTGCATGATAGTAATAACCTATAGTGATCTAGATTAACAGATATTTATTTCTAGGGTTACAAGGCATGGCTACAAATTAAGCAGGGCATTTTTCGGTGGTAGGACGTATCTATATCACATGTCATTCTAAACATTTTCACTTTACTTTAAACTAGCATTTCACAACTAGCATAATGCAAATAATGTATTAACTTAAGTAAACATCATAGGGCACAATATGATCAAAGTTTGCGACTTAGTGAACTGGAATGATCAAGGCGAGCTCGAGCGTCGGCAACACGGATCACGAGATTGCACTTGAGCTTAGGGATCTCCGAAACTAGCGCAAACACACAAAACAAAATAAGTCCTAGCTTGAGAATAATCAAGCAAGGGAAAACAATCTATAAAAAGAATTAAAAAGAAATAAAATTGCATAAAATATCAAATGAAAAGGGCTCTTTGAATTTTTAGATTTTGCTGGAGAAGAATTTTGGAAATTGGAGTTCACCTGGGTTCGGGAGAATGAGAGGAGCAATGTGGTGAAATTTGGGAATTTTGGGATTTTCGTGATTTTCTAGGATTTATTTGGGTTTTGGATTTTGGAAAGAATAAATCCACTGAAATTGATGAGCAAAGATCTTGGCCGACCCACCGCAGCAGTGCGACTTTGTCGCGACTGTGACCGAAGGCCAGCCTTGACCCATCTGCCATGTGCATGGCCAGCCCTGCTGCCTCCGGGCGGATGGCCGGCGCGGGGCGGCGTCCGGTGGAGATGGCAGCGGGCGCGGCTCGGATCTGTTGGGTTTATGAAGATCGGACGGTGAGAATAGAGGTGGGCGGGCGGCGGTATGGGGCGATCGGACGGATGAGGAGTGAAGTGTTCTACGAAGATCGGACGGCGGAGGGGAGTGCCATCCGGCGCGCGGTTTTAAACGATAACGGTTGGAGGGGCGGCGTGGATGCGGCCACGCTCGGTCGTCTTCAACCTCTCGCCAGCAGCGGCGAGGGACGAGAGAAGGGGAGCTTCGGCTCCCGGCGGCAACGAGGTCCGGCGGCGGAGGGCACCACCGGGTAGGTCTCGGCGTGGGAACCCATTTGGTCTTTGGGAGGCCGGAGAATCACTAGGGAAGGCGGGGAGACCGAAGGAGAAATAGCTTCCGGCGGTGAAGGAGGTCTCCGTGCGTCGAGCCAAATTGGCGGTGGTTTATGGTCGGTGGGTCACAGGGCTCACGTTGGTGGCGATGGCCGGCTCGGAGGTCCCGGGTGGTAGCCACGGAGAGGTGTTTGGCGGCGGTGAGCTTGATCTTGGAGCTCCACAGGCGATCACACAGCCAAGGAGTGCGACATTGTGATTAGGGAGTAGCAAGGTGCTCAGGGAGCAGGAATCGGAGAATGAGGAGAGGGAGGAAGATCGGTCCACGGGGTCACCGCAAAGCGAGGGAGGCGGCGGTGGAGCTAAGGGCAAGGGCCAATCGGTTGCTCGAGGAGGTCACAGGGAGTGGTGGGAGGCGATTGGAGGTGGTCGGGAGTTCGGGAGCGAGAGGAAGTGGGGCGGTAGTGAGGGGTTTATACCCGGGAGAAGAGGGAAGGCGTGGAGAGAAGGCTCGGGCGCCTGCGGGAGTCAGCGAGGTGATGGGGGCGGTGGGGTCTTCTCCGCATTGAGAAGTGACGTCGGGCTCCATGGGGAGTAATGGCGGTGGGAGGCGGCCAGCGTGCGGCCAGGGCGGCATGGGCATCAGGCGTCCGCGGGGAAGGGAGGAGGTGAGGGCTGGCGGGTGGGGCCAAGGGAGGAGGTGGCGGCGCGTGGCGTGGCGAGCGGGCTTGGACCATGGGCGCGGCGGCTGTCCGAATCGAGGGGCAAGGTGGTGCGGGCGGGCGCGTCGCATCTGTGAGGAAGGCGGGGAGGGTGAAGCGCCAGGGGAAGGAGTGCGGGCGCCAAGGGAGAGGGAGGGAGGCGGAGGGAGTGGCGCCAGCGGAGGGAGGCGGAAGGGGGCGCCGTGAGGAGAAGGCGTTGGCAGAAAGGAAAGCGCATTCAGGGAGAACTTCGAATTGGGAAAGTTTTCAAAATTCACCAAAATTCAGGAAAAATCCAGGAAAAATTTGGTTTGAAAATTTGGGGTCTTTCAGGAGGGGACTAGATCTGACCTGAGAAGAAGAAGAAGCTGTAGAGAGAGAGGGTGATGCACGCTCCACGACAGAGGAGGTTGCCTCAAAGCCTTTCTCCTATGTAGCTTTTTACTATGAAGGTATTGCACAATTTACACCCAACTGAAGGGCAGCATAGGTTGCTTAATGAATATCTTAGCCGATTGATCATTTATCCTTGGTGTTATATGTATAACTACCTGGATTTCCTGTGTAGCTGTGTGGCTTAATATTATA
>JAYGGG010000044.1:0-56171 GCA_036346245.1 Bonia amplexicaulis | reverse complement strand
TGAAAATCGTGAGTTATAGGTCACGCTTTCGGTCAAATGTGATGCGAAAAATCACCGGAGTCCTCCAGTTACACGGAACGACTAGAAAAGGGGAGAATCTCGAGCTACGGGTCATCCTTTCGCCCAAATGTGATGCGACAAAAATCCCCGCATCCTCCGGTAACACAGAAACGATTAGAAAAGTTGAAAATCACTAGCTATAGGTCACACTTTTGGACAAATGTGCCCGAAAAAAATCCCTAGACTGCTCTAATAACCCCGGAACGACTAGGAATGCTGAAATCATGAGCTATAGGTCACGCTTTCGGTCAAATGTGCTCCGAAAAATAAAAATCCCCGCACTGGTCCGGAAACCCCGGAACGACTAGGAAAGCTAAAATGTGAGTTATAGGTCATGCTTTTGGCCAAATGTGCTCTGAACAATAAAAATTCCTGGACAGGTCCGGTAACCCCGGAACGACCAGAAAAGCTGAAAATCGTGGGCTATAGGTCACGCTCTCGGCCAAATGTGATTCAAAAAATAAAAAACCCCGGACTGCTCCGGTAACCCCAGGACGACTAGAGAGCTGAAATCATGAGCTATAGGTCACGCTTTCGGCCAAATCCGCTCCGAGAAACGAAATTCCTCGACTGCTCTGGTAACCCTTGTTCGACTAGAAAAGCTGAAAATCTTGAGCTATGGTCACCCTTTCGGCCAAATGTCAAGCGACAAAAATCCCCAGAATGCTCCGGTAACACCAGAACGTTTAGAAAAGTTGAATATCGTTAGCTATAGGTGACGCTTCCGTGCAAATGTGTTCCAAAAAATAAAAAACCCCGGACTACTCCGGTAACCCCGGAACGACAGGAAAAGCTGAAAATCGTGAGCTATAGGTACGCTTTCGGCAAATGTGCTCTGAAAAAAAAAATTCCCCGACAACTCCGGTAACCCCAGAACAACTACAAAAACTGAAATTGTGAGCTATAGGTCACGTTTTCGACCAAATCTGCCCTGAGAAACAAAAATCATCGAAATGCTCAGGTAACCCTAGCACGACTAGAAAAGCAGAAAATCGTGAGTTATAGGTCACGCTTACGGCCAAATGTGCTTCGAAAAATAAAAATACCTGGACGGCTCTGGAAACACCGGAACGGTTAGAAAAACTGAAAATAGTGAGCTATAGGTTCGCTTTCGGCAAATGTGCTGTGAAAATTAAAAATCCCCGGATAGGCCCAGTAACCCTGGAACGACTAGAAAAACTGAAAATCGTGAGCTATAGGTCACACTTTTGCCAAATGTGATTCGAAAAAAATCCCCGTAGTCCTCCAGTAACCCCGGAACGACTAGAAAAGCGGAAAATCTTGAGCTATGGGTCACCCTTTCGGCCAAATGTGATGCGACAAAAATCCCTGGAATCCTTCGGTAACACCGGAACGTTTAGAAAAGTTGAAAATCATTAGCTATAGGTCACGCTTTCATGCAAATGTGCTATGAAAAATAAAAAACCCTGAACTGCTCCGGTAACCCCGGAACGACAAGAAAAGTTGAAATCGTGAGCTATAGGTCACGCTTTCGGCCAAATGTGCTCCGAAAAACAAAAATCCCCGGATTGCTCCTGCAACCCTGGAACGACTAGAAAAATTGAAATCGTGAGCATATCACTCTTTCGGCCAAATTTGCTCCGAAAAATAAAAATCCCTAGACTGGACTGGTAACCCTACAACGACTAGAAACGCTGAAAATCGTGAGCTATAGGTCACGTTTTCGGCCAAATCTGTTACAAAATATAAAAATACCCGGATTGCTCTGGTAACCCAAGAACGACTCGAAATGCTAAAATCGTGAGCGGTCACGCTTTCGACCAAATCTGCCCTGAGAAACAAAAATCATCGGAATGCTCCGGTAACCCTGGCACGACTAGAAAAGCTGAAAATCATGAGTTATAGGACACACTTTCGGCCAAATGTGCTCCGAAAAATAAAAATCCCCAAACTGGCCCGGCAACCCTGGCACGACTAGAAAAACTGACAATCATGAGCTATAGGTACGCTTTCGGCAAATGAGCTCCGAAAATTAAAAATCCCCGGACTGGCCTGGTAACACTAGAGCGACTAGAAAAGCTGAAATCGTGAGCGGTCACGCTTTTGACCAAATCTGCCCCGAGAAATAAAAATCGTCAGAATGCTCCGGTAACACTGGCACGACTAGAAATGCTGAAAATCGTGAGCTATAGGTCACGCTTTCGGCCAAATGTGCTCCGAAAAATAAAAATTCCCCCACTGGTCCAGAAATCCCGGAACGACTCGGAAAGCTAAAATGTGAGTTATAGGTGATGCTTTCGGCCAAATGTGCTCTGAACAACAAAAATTCCTGGACAGGTCCGGTAACCCCGGAACGACTAGAAAAGTTGAAAATCGTGGGCTATAGGTCACGCTTTCGGCCAAATGTGATTCGAAAAATAAAAATCCCCGGACTGCTCCGGTAACCCCGGGACGACTAGAAAGCTAAAATCATGAGCTATAGGTCACGCTTTCGGCCAAATCCGCTCCGAGAAACAAAATTCCCCGACTGCTCTGGAAACCCTTGTTCGACTAGAAAAGCTGAAAATCTTGAGCTATGGTCACCCTTTCGGCGAAATGTCAACCGACAAAAATCCCTAGAATGCTCCGGCAACACCGGAACGTTTAGAAAATTTGAATATCGTTAGCTATAGGTGACGCTTTCGTGCAAATGTGTTCCGAAAAATAAAAATCCCCGGACTGTTCCGGTAACCCCGGAACGACAAGAAAAGCTGAAATCGTGAGCTATAGGTCAAGCTTTCGGCCAAATGTCCTCCAAAAAACAAAAATCCCTGGAATGCTCCGGTAACCTTGGAACGACTAGAAAAGCTGAAAATCGTGAACTATAGATCACTCTTTTTGTCAGAAGATATCCGAAAAATAAAAATCCCCAGACTTGCCTGGTAACCGTACAACGACTAGAAAAGCTGAAAATCGTGAGCTATAGGTACGCTTTTGGCAAATGTGCTCTGAAAAAAATTCCCCGACTACTCCGGTAACCCCAAAACGACTACAAAAACTGAAATCGTGAGCTATAGGTCACGTTTTCGACCAAATCTGCCCTGAGAAGCCAAAATCGTCAAAATGCTCTGGTAACCCTAGCATGACTAGAAAATCTGAAAATCGTTAGTTATAGGTCACGCTTACGGCCAAATGTGCTTCGAAAAATAAAAACACACGGACCTCTCTGGAAACACCGGAACGTTTAGAAAAACTGAAAATAGTGAGCTATAGGTTCGCTTTCGGCAAATGTGCTGTGAAAATTAAAAATCCCCGGATAGGCCCAGTAACCCTGGAACGACTAGAAAAGCTGAAAATCGTGAGCTATAGGTCACGCTTTCGGCCAAATCTGCTCCGAGAAACAAAATTTCCCGACTGCTGCAGTAACCCTTGAACTACTAGAAAAGCTGAAAATCGTGAGCTATAGGTCACCCTTTTGCCAAATGTGATTCAAAAAAAATCCCCGTAGTCCTCCAGTAACCCCGGAACGACTAGAAAAGCGAAAAATCTTGAGCTATGGGTCATCCTTTCGGCCAAATGTCATGCGACAAAAATCCCTGGAATCCCTCGGTAACACCGAAACGTTTAGAAAAGTTGAAAATTGTTAGCTAGGTCACGCTTTCGTGCAAATGTGCTATGAAAAAAAAACCCTGAACTGCTCCGGTAACCCCGGAACAACAAGAAAAGTTGAAATCGTGAGCTATAGGTCACGCTTTCGGCCAAATGTGCTCCGAAAAATAAAAAACCCCGGATTGCTCCGGTAACCCTGGAACGACTAGAAAAGTTGAAATCGTGGGCAGATCAATCTTTCGGCCAAATGTGCTCCGAAAAATAAAAATCCCAGACTGGACCGGTAACCCTGCAACGACTAGAAACGCTGAAAATCGTGAGCTATAGGTCACGTTTTTGGCCAAATCTGTTCCAAAATATAAAAATACCTGGATTGCTCTGCTAACCCCAGAACGACTAGAAATGCTAAAATCGTGAGCGGTCACGCTTTCGACCAAATCTGCCCCGAGAAACAAAAATCATCGGAATCCTGCGGTAACCCTGGCACGACTAGAAAAGCTGAAAATCATGAGCTATAGGTCACACCTTCGGCCAAATGTGCTCCGAAAAATAAAAATCCCCAAACTGTCCCGGTTACCCTGGCACGACTAGAAAAACTGAAAATCATGAGCTATAGGTACGCTTTCGGCAAATGTGCTCCGAAAATTAAAAATCCCCGGACTGGCCTGGTACCACTTGAACGACTAGAAAAGCTGAAATCGTGAGCGGTCACGCTTTTGACCAAATCTGCCCCGAGAAATAAAAATCGTCAGAATGTTCCGGTAACACTGGCACGACTAGAAAAGCTGAAAATCGTGAGCTATAGGTCACACTTTCGGCCAAATGTGCTCCGAAAAATAAAAATCCCCGCACTGGTCCGGAAACCCCGGAACAACTAGGAAAGCTAAAGTGTGAGTTATAGGTCATGCTTTCGGCCAAATGTGCTCTGAACAAATAAAAATTCCTGGACAGGTCCGGCAACCCCGGAACGACTAGAAAAGCTGAAAATCTTGGGCTATAGGTCACGCTTTCGGCCAAATGTGATTCAAAAAATAAAAATCCCCGGACTGCTCCGGTAACCCCAGGACGACTAGAAAGCTGAAATCATGTGCTGTAGGTCACGCTTTCGGCCAAATCCGCTCCGAGAAACAAAATTCCCTGACTGCTCTGGTAACCCTTGTTCGACTAGAAAAGCTGAAAATCTTGAGCTATGGTCACCCTTTCGGCAAAATGTCAAGCGACAAAAATCCCCGGAATGCTCCGGTAACACCGGAACGTTTAGAAAAGTTGAATATCGTTAGCTATATGTGACGCTTTCGTGCAAATGTGTTCCGAAAAATAAAAATCCCCGGACTGCTCTGCTAACCCGGGAACGACTAGAAAAGCTAAAATCGTGAGCTATAGGTCATGCTTTCGGCCAAATGTGCTCCGAAAAACAAAAATCCCTGGAATGCTCCGGTAACCTTGCAACGACAAGAAAAGCTGAAAATCGTGAGCTATAGATCACTCTTTTTGTCAGAAGTGCTCTGAAAAATAAAAATCCCCAGACTTGCCGGGTAACCGTACAACGACTACAAAAGCTGAAAATCGTGAGCTATAGATACGCTTTCGGCAAATGTGCTCTGAAAAATAAAAATTCCCCGACTACTCCAGTAACCCCAGAACGACTACAAAAACTGAAATCATGAGCTAGGTCACGTTTTCGACCAAATCTGCCCTGAGAAACAAAAATCGTCGAAATGCTCCGGTAACCCTAGCATGACTAGAAAAGCTGAAAATCGTGAGTTATAGGTCATGCTTACGGCCAAATATGCTTCGAAAAATAAAAATACCCGGACGGCTCTGGAAACAAAGGAACGGTTAGAAAAACTGAAATTAGTGAGCTATAGGTTCGCTTTCGGCAAATGTGCTGTGAAAATTAAAAATCCCCAGACTGCTCGTGAGCTCACGCTTTCGGCTAAATCTGCTCCGAGAAACAAAATTCCCCCGACTGCTCCAGTAACCCTTGAACGACTAGAAAAGTTGAAAATCGTGAGCTATACGTCACGATTTTGGCGAAATGTGATTGGAAAAAAATCCCCGGAGTCCTCCAGTAACCCCGGAACGACTAGAAAATCGGAAAATCTTGAGATATGGGTCTCCCTTTCGGCCAAATGTGATGCGACAAAATTCCGTGCAATCCTCCGGTAACACCGGAACATTTAGAAAAGTTGAAAATCGTTAGCTATAGGTCACGCTTTTGTGCAAATGTGCTCTGAAAAATAAAAATCCCCAGACTGCTCCGCTAACCCCGGAACGACAAGAAAAGTTGAAATCGTGAGCTAGGTCACGCTTTCGGCCAAATGTGCTCCGGAAAACGAAAATCCCCGGATTGCTCTCGTAACCCTGGAACGAGTAGAAAAGTTGAAAATCATGTGCTATAGATCACTCTTTCGGCCAAATGTGCTCCAAAAAATAAAAATCCCAGACTGGCCCGATAACCCTACAACGACTAGAAACGCTGAAAATCGTGAGTTATAGGTCACGTTTTCGACCAAATCTGTTCCAAAATATAAAAATACCTGGACTGCTCTGGTAAATCTGGAACGACAAGAAAAGCTGAAAATCGTGAGCAATAGGTACGCTTTAAGAAGCGTGTTCAAAACTAAAATCCCGTACTACTCCCAGTAAACCGGAATGACTAGAAAAGCTGAAATCGTGAGCTATAGGTCACGCTTTCGATCAAATCTGCCCGAGAAACAAAAATCGTCGGAATGCTCCGGTAACCATAGCACGACTAGAAAAGCTGAAAATCGGGAGTTACAGGTCACGCTTTCGGCCAAATGTGCTTCGAAAAATAAATATACCCAGACTGCTCTGGTAACACCGGAACGACTAGAAAAGCTGAAAGTCGTGAGCTACAGGTACGCTTTCGGCAAATATGCTTCGAAAATTAAAATCCGGACCGCCCCAAACCTCGAACGATGGAAAAGTGAAAATCGTGAGCTATAGGTCACGCTTTCGGCCAAATGTGCTCCGAAAAATAAAAATCTCGGCACAAGTCCGGAAACCCCGGAACGACAAGAAAAGCTGAAATCGTGAGCTATAAGTCACGCTTTCGGCCAAATGTGCTCCGTAAAACAAAAATCCCTGGAATGCTCCGGTTACATTGGAATGACTAGAAAAGCTGAAAATCGTGAGCTATAGATCACTCTTTTTGTCAGAAGTGCTCCGAAAAATAAAAATCCCCAGACTTGCTGGGTAACCGTACAACGACTAGAAAAGCTGAAAATCGTGAGCTATAGGTACGCTTTCGGCAAATGTGCTCTGAAAAATAAAAATTCCCCGACTACACCGGTAACCCCAGAACGATTACAAAAACTGAAATCGTGAGCTATAGGTCACGTTTTCGACCAAATCTGCCCCAAGAAACAAAAATCGTCGAAATGCTCCGGTAACCCTAGCAAGACTAGAAAAGCTGAAAATCGTGAGTTATAGGTCACGCTTATGGCCAAATGTGCTTCGAAAAATAAAAATACCCGGACGGCTCTGGAAACACCGGAACGGTTAGAAAAGCTGAAAATAGTGAGCTATAGGTTCGCTTTCGGCAAATGTGCTACGAAAATTAAAAATCCCCGGATAGGCCCAGTAACCCTGGAACGACTAGAAAAGCTAAATATCGTGAGTTATAGGTCCCGCTTTCGGCCAAATATGCTCCGAAAAATAAAAATCTCCCCTCGATAACCGTTGAACGATTAGGAAAGCTGAATATAGGTCATGCTTTCGGCCAAATGTGCTTCAAAAAATAAAAATACCCGGATGGCTCTGGTAACACCGGAACGACTAGAAAAGCTGAAAATCATGAGCTATAGGTACGCATTCGGCAAATGTGCTCCGAAAATAAAAAATCACCGGACTGGCCCGGTAAAATTTGAACGACTAGAAAAGCTGAAATCGTGAGCTATAGGTCACGCTTTCGACCAAATCTGCCCCGAGAAACAAAAATCGTCGGAATGTTCCGATTTTACCGAACTAACCGAACGCACAGTCCTAGTAACCATGATGTGAGGTTGCAGTTCTTGTTTGGTCTGACGTAGTTCTTTTTTCCATTGCTGTGGAGGAAGCTTTCGAAGTAGAACCTCATCTCGGCTGCTGTGCACACACGCTGTGGTAGGTCTCCTGTTGATCCACTCATGGAGGAACGAACCGGATTTGCGTATATATGAGAATCGGATCTAATCGATACTAGAAAATGATATGCTTGATCGTGAATTCAGAGGCAGAGCAAGAAACTGCCTTATGCTTGTTATGTATAATTGCGCCATAGCTACAATCAAGTTTGGTTCATACAGATCCTGCTACTACAAGCCAAATGGCATATATAATCGAGCAGAGCCGCATCGGTTTCTATTTTCCCTAGTCAATTTCCCCATTCATTCAAACAAACAGAAAAATTGATACTTATTTTTTTGCGGAACTAGCTAACTGCCCGTGTGGTGCTATGGATTTTTAAAATTTATTATACGACATATTTGAAAACTCACGGGTGGTAAAAAAATTTAGAATATGAATACAAACATATTCTAAAAGTTTTTAAATCTGTCAAGTAAGTCGGAGGTGGAGGATACGGGGGGAGAGAAGAGGAGGAGCATCGCCCACGCGTCGGTCCAACCTTTTCTATGAGGAGCGGAAGAACTACCTACATGCAGATCTGGATAACTGATCTTTGATCGGATGACTAAGAAGAGAGGAGGGAGAATGGACCGACGACCACCAGCTCACATTTTTATAATAGTAAAGATTGGCAGTGCAATGCTCTCCACATCCATCACTGCTGCTTGGCTCCTACGCCTCCTAGGATTCCGGCCGACCTCCTCTTCATCTTCTCCTTCCTTGATTCCTTTTCCTTGGATTGCTGCTCCCAGAAGCAGACTCCACAAGCAAGCTTATCAAGCGAATCCTACCCTAGCTAATTTCTTCATAGAGTTTCTCTTCATATTACCCAAGCCCCAAGGTATGTATGCCTCTCCTACCCTAGCTAATTTCTTGATAGAGTTGTTGGAAATGTGGGCAATATTTTAATTCCAAGTTTTAGTAGGAGACAAATACAATAAACTAGTGATGCAAAACTCACAACTAACAGCAGGCTAATCTCATACTTCAGAATATACTCAATAAAAATATTGAAACAAAGTCGAACGTGCGCACGAACGACTTACTTGATAGCCTGAAGAAGAACAGGAAGCCGCGCAGGCTTGACGTAGTGCAGAACGTAGATGACGTAGTGTAGGAGCGGTCGCGCAGATGCACTGCCCAGAAACCTTATTGCCGCCCCGTGCAAGTACTCTCTGAGGCAATGGTTCAGAGATAGCCGCTCTCCCTTCTTCCAGGTGCACGTCGGGAAGAAAGGTCGACGAGGTTCAGACAGCACAGTACTCGAGCATAGAATCACAGAGAGGAAGGAGATGGAGGCAGTGAGTTTCTCGCACATACTCTGGACGTCTCCAGGCATATAAATAGGCAGACTAATAACTAACATGATTAAAATAGCCATTTACCCACTGGTAACTGACACAATCAACCAGCCATTTATCCACTGGTAACTGCCTGTCATCAAAACTCCAATAAAGCCTTAAATTCAAACGTTTGAATCTCATTCAAACACAGAGAGAGTGGTGCAGAGTTTAGCAAAAATAAAGATGAACTTGGTCTGCCAAGTGGCGCGCCACATCACGGCACGGTCGCGCGTCGCAAGTCACAAGTCACGCGATTTTCACGCGAAAATACGCGTATACGCGCGCGCGTGCGTGTGCGTGTGTGTGACTAGACAGACCCCTCCACATACCATCTCTATCCATATTCAAGGAGTGGTGAGAACTCCACCTTATAAATTGGTCTTTCTCACCTTTCCTTAGCAATATGGTACTAAACCATGCATGCTTTGGAATTAAGGAAATGAGCCATAATTAAATTGGCCAATTTCTAACAATCCCCCACCAATTCCAAAGCAAGAAATAAATATATGACAGAGATATTGTGCTGAAGTACTGTTAATATACTACTCTTTTAGTGTAAGTCCCGTACAGGTTGAACTTGCACCTAGAATGACAAGTTTCATTTCTCACAGCTGATGAATGGACTATGCTTTGAATTCACAGTTTTTCGTGATCAGATTTCACTTGAAATCTCAACTAGTACTAGGCTGCCAATGAACCACGCCTAAACGGAGCGTTATATGGTCATGCTCCCTTATCTGTTCATGAGCGTTGTAGAGAATGACCCGTTCTCGTGAACTGCGACCACACAGCTAAGCTAAAGTAGGTGTATTCTTTCTAGATATCTTGTAGGCTAATACATTTTCCTCATTTGGACAACAGAATACATTAAGGCTTTATGCCAACCTTTCAAACAATCGAAAGTACATTGTTTATTAGGACATGGGTACAATAAATATGTACTCTCTTGTTACAACATCAATTTGTTTTTCCCATTGCCTAAGTCATGGGATCTCCGATCAATAAGGTATGGGTTACCATTGTGATGTAACTTAAATGGGTCTCATTCCCATGTCCATAGATGCAACGGAAATCGCTTTCCGTGCTAATCCCTTTGTAAAAAGATCTGCTAGATTTTTCTCAGTGTGAATGTAGTTCACAGCAATCACTCCAGAGTTTCTCAGTTTTTTGACAGATTGAAGCCTACACTTCACATGTCTAGAGGACTTCATATTATCCTTTCGACTTGTGACTTTGGCCAACACTGTTTGGTTATCACAGTACATCAGGATTGCAGGTATTGGTTTCTCAACCAATGGCAAGTCCAATAGAAGCTCTCTCAGTCATTCAGCCTCAACTGTGGCTGTGTCAAGTGCTACAAGTTCTGCTTCCATGGTTGACCTCATCAATATGGTCTGTTTGCAAGACCTCCTTGAAATTGCAGCACCAGCTAAAGTAAATACATAACCACTTGTAGCTTTGATCTCATCCGCATCAGAGATCCAATTAGAGTCATTGTATCCTTCTAATACAGAAGGATGTCCAGTATAATGTATTCCAAAAGATGTTGTGCCTCTCAAGTAGCGCAACGCTCTTTCAAGTGCCTCCCAATGATCATCTCCTAGGTTAGAAGTAAACCGACTTAATTTGCTCACAACAAATGAAATGTCAGGTCTTGTGGCACCAGCTAAATACATTAGTGACCCAATAATTTGTGAATATCTTAATTGATATTTTCCTAACCCCTGGTTCTTTCGAAGCTTAATGCTCGCATCATAGGGTGTTGGAGAAACTTTACAATTTTCAAAACCGAACCGGCTCAATATTTTCTCAGCATAATGGGATTGATTCAAAGTGATCCCATCCTTGCTTTTGATCAGTTTAATATTCAGAATGATATCTGCCTCTCCCAAGTCTTTCATATCAAAACACCGAGATAAGAATATTTGACCTCGTCAATTACGGCAGTGTTTGTTCCAAATATAAGTATGTCATCTACATACAGACATAAGATAACTCCTTGACCCCCACCATAACGATAATACACGCATTTATCAGCTTCATTCACAACAAAGCCAGCGGATGTCGAAGTTTTGTCAAACTTTTCGTGCCATTGTTTAGGTGCTTGTTTTAGGCCATACAAAGATTTCAATAATCTATATACTTTATTTTCCTATCCAGAAATCACAAAACCATTAGGTTGATCCATATAGATCTCTTCCTCCAACTCTCCATTAAGAAAAGATGTCTTCACATCTATTTGATGAACATGTATACCATAGGAAGATGCTAACGCAAGGAGCACACTAATGGTAGTTAGTCTGGCGACAGAAGAATAGGTATCAAAGAAATCTTCTCCCTCTTTCTGGGTGTAACCCTTGGCCACAAGTCTTGCCTTGTATTTCTCAATAGTTCCATCAGGCCTTAGTTTCTTTTTAAAGACCCACTTACATCCTACAGGTTTACACCCGATAGGACGATCTGTGATCTCCCAAGTCCCACTAGCCATGATAGAGTCCATCTCACTACGGACTGCTTCTTTCCAATACTCAGCATCAGAAGATGCATAAGCCTCAGAAAGAGTCTTTGGCACATCACCCACGAGGTATACAATAAAGTCGTCACCAAAGGTTTTCTCAACCCTTTGTTTCTTGCTCATGCGAGGAGCTTCTGCGACTAGATTGTTATCCTCCTCAGGGATATCACATATTAGTTCAGAAATGGTGGGAAGTTCAGAAGTTTGATTATTCTCACTTTCAATATTATCAGATTGAACATTCTCTGTTCGTGAAGTACTACCTGCTGTTCTCATAGGAAAGATATTCTCAAAGAATGAAGCATCTCTAGACTCCATTATTGTATTAGCAATAATCTCAGGAGTTTCTGATTTAACTACTAAAAATCTATAGGTCGTGCAATTTTGAGCATGTCCTAGAAAAATATTTTTGGTCCAAGTTTTCTCTTTTTCTGCAATGGTATATTGACTTTTACCAAACACGCCCAAGTTCGCAGAAAATTAACATTAGGTTTCTCCTCTTCCATCCCTCATATGGAGTAATCTCACTCTTTTTAGTGATTACTCTGTTTAGGACGAAAGTTGCTGTTAGAATAGCTTCCCCCACCATGCCTTAGGCATAGCGGCACTCTCTAACATGGCATTAACCAAATCTGTTAGTGTTCGGTTTTTCCTCTCAGCTAACCCATTGTCGGGACCCGGATTTTCAAATCCAGACCCTCTGTGTATTACAGCACTAGTCCCAGATCAAAGCTAGTGCACACAGTTAAACAGTGATGATTACATTACTAGCAACGAAATTACAATAATAAAGAGAGTACAGGCCGAAAGACCTTTATTACAATTGAGGTTACAAGACCTCGCACTCACACAAAAGATAAAGCACAATGGAAGCAAAAAGTAAATCCAGCGGAGACCCAACAATTCGCCACAGGCAATTGACTGGGGAAGCGCAACCTAATACTCCAGGAAGCCTTCGTCGAATCCATACGCTCCATAGTCGAATGTTCCATCTTGAGCTTCATACTCTTCTGAGTTTTATTTGAAGTGTAGTATGTGAGTACATAAAGTACTCCGCAAGTCTTGGGAAAAATGCGATAGATGCAAGGTTTAACAAAGGAGGGTTGTATGGTTCTTTTGCACAAAGCAATATTTTATTTCAAATACCATTAGTTATTTTTGGAAGGCATCAACTTAAATAAGGTGATTGTTTAAACAAAATTTATCAAGTTAAATAGTGAAGGTTACGACCACCAACACTAGATCACTGGCTCTAACTACCAAGGTTCAAAATCAACGGGTTATATCCACCCACTCTGGCTACATCCGCCAGGACAACTCCGGGAGTTCCAACCACTCCCGGTTCCCAAATCTTTATTTTAAAACCAAAAACAAATGATCTACCATGTGAATGCATTCTTTGCCCGCCCTTGACCATGGGCACAGCTATTCGAATAGTTTTACACTCTGCAGAGGTTGTACAACTTTACCCACAAGAGATAAGTCATCTTAATAGCCAACATGCTTCCTTAGGCATGAGACCCAGATAAATTATCACAAAGCTTTTACCTTACTCTAGTCTAGCTAGTTACCACCCGTTGAGGTTTCACCGCTGAAGGGTTAAATCCACCCAGACAGAAGCCCCCTCTTGCGCCGTATGAGTACAGTAAATCCCTGTCCCTCACTGTGAATAACCAGTAAATCCCTGGCATTCACTTTCCACTGGTGGTACCTAAACTAGTCTATCATAAGTTAATCAGCTAGGTCGTACCCATATAGACATGTGGTTGTACGGTAGTGCTTAGTTTGGACAAACACAAGAGTCGGTCCTTAATTGACTAAGGCGGAACATGCACATTACAAATTCTCGTGCTAACCGCACCAAACCAATCTTACCATCCGCCTCAATCTAAACCAACTCTCACATTTTATTTATTTTTAAAAGAACAGTGGCAACACCAATCGCCACTAACTTACTGAACAAAAGTCTCAATCATTGAAATATAATTTCCCTTCCCAAGGTTACAAAAAGTTATTTATAGCATGACTAAGCAGTTTACTACCGGTACAATATTTACCAAAGTTATTTAATAATCTCATTATTGAGACAAAGGAAATCCTAGGGTGTCAAAGGTACATGGTTGTCAACGTCAAATGAGGGTATAACAATTGTCGGTTTAACTATTATCTCTAAAACATGATTTATCATTTTATGTAACATAGCAATGCATTAATTTAAAATAATCAAAACATTTCTCAAACATGGGTTCAAGATGTTCAAAGGAGACTTGCCTTCGTGTACGATGTCTTGATTCTCTTGCTGCGGGTCGACAAGATCTTCGGCGACGTCGGATTCTACGCGCGAAAAAGACAAAGCAACAAAGCAAATAAATACACATAAATTCAAATAAAATTGAAAAAATGAAAAGAGTGTATATTTGAGTAGATTATGATTTTAGAAAAATTTAGAAATTTGAACGAGTCAAATCGGAGTTAAAACGAGAAAGTTATGCCTTCGGGAAGTTTTATTTGAAAGAAAAAGGAAAGAAAGATTTTCCCGATTTATTTTTGTGTTGAAAATTCCTAATTATGACGTCAACACGAATTTTAAATTCGGCCAAAATATTTTTCTAAAGGAAAAAGGATTTATGACGTCATGCTGACGTCAGCAAAATTTGAATTTTGAATTTTTCGGACACGTGGGCACGGTCCACCGTGGACCGAGTCCACGGACCGGCGGCCGTGCCGAGGTGGCACGCACGGCGACTTGGCGCCACGCGGCGGCCACACGGCACGACCGCCGAGGTGGCCGAGCGGCGGCGCAAGACGGGCGGCGAGCTCGCCGGCGCTCGGCAGCCGGCCGGCCGGCGAGCGGAGGAAGAGGGGAGGCGGCGAACTGCTTGGTACGGCGGTGGCCGGAGATGGTCGGAGGTGGGCGGCGGGGGAGAGGGGCTCGGCGGTGGTACTGCGGCGCGGCCGGAGGCTTGGGGGCGGCAATGAATGATGGAGAAGAAAGGGGAGGAAGAGTGGGTGCCGAAGGAGCTCCCGGGGGGCTATTTATAGGGGAGAGAGGAGGAGAAGGTGTAGGACCCCAGATTTTAGCATCCGGAATCCTCTGTGATTTAATGCACTTTTCCCTGGATCGATAGATAGTGCTCACGATTCTAAAATGAATATCAAATACATACCATACGGAAGCATAAATAAAATAGTAAACTTACATGGGCGATTAGGCCGAAATCGATAATTGCGCAATGGAAGAACGAAGCACACGGTGGGACCTTCAGACATGCTCACAGTACCAACCGGAGGTTCGCAACCTAGCCCTTGACGCCTTCACCTTCTTTGCTTTCAAGACCAAAGTATTGCTGATGCGTAGTGATCCGATTCCTGATTCTGGATTTTTTTATGAGAGCGAGTGTGAGCACACTAACCACCATGCTCCGCGAGCCAATACACAGGATGCAAATAATTAATATGCATGGCTAATCAAAGGAGAGGCTCGGGTTGTTTTAATTGCCAAAAATTGCTCTTCGTATTATTCTTTTTATTTAATCATGGTGTTATTATCACTGACTAAAACTCTGAACAACGAGTATCATCACTTATCTAATCCACCGATTATACACTTTCTATTCTATCACCGATCATCTTATCAATCCAGCCATGGGTGTCTGATTCTCACATAATCCTAGCTTCCCCATGAATTTATATCCCCCATCCCAAATTTCACCAGAACCGTATAATCCTGGTCTCAGATACACCAATTGCCAACTTGTTAACTACACAATTTATTTATAAATCAATACCTTTACTTGTGAACCACCGATCAAATGATCTTATTGCATCATCCAAAATATTCAATAATCGAATCGAAGTTACCAGTTTTGTACATGAGTTTGAATATCCACCACCAATTCATAATTCCCATCTTAGGATCATTATTCAACAATTTAATTAGCTCCTTATTCTAGTAAAAATCTAGTATCCTTTATTTTATATGCATCGATATCTGTAGTGTCATAAATCCCGAATGATCCAATCTTGTGATTGCTATTCATCAATTCTCCGCTTCATAATTTCTAATAATCCCCTGACATAATTACTTTTTATTCCACCCAAAATCATTTGTATTAGGAATTCCTAACTCTCCAACCATTTCGGTCATTGATCCCCAAAACCATAAATTGGCTCTTCCAATAATCCATCTTATTTTATATTATCTATCTTTAACTAATTCACTAGTACACCTCCACCAAGAATATCAATAATCAAGTTTATACTCCAATTATCATATCTCCAAATTTCCAGAAACCCAATTCACCCATTTGGTATTTGATCAAATCTTAATAATCTCATTATTGCCAACATCTCCCCAGAATTTCCATTAGTTAACGGTGTTGTAATCCAGCAATTACCTTTGCACTCCCTACTTCTCCAAGAATCATTTAAATCATCTACCTAACCTATATATTCATTGGACTCCACCAATTTATTTCTCCTAAACCCCTTTCTATTATTCCCTTTTTATAATCGACATGAATCCACCAACATCGTTACGTGTTTACCACAACAGTCATTTTCTGCCCTTATGATTCTTTTATTTCTCACTGTCTTCTTATTTTATGTGAACTATTATCATTATTTTGCTTTTGAAATATAGTAAGTAGGAAATTTCCTGAGACTTAGCAGTTTGAACAAAAACATAATATGTACGAGGATGCAATAATAATAGCGATTCAGATTACATCCATCGTTACATGGTATCTGCACCATATGCTTAATCCTTCAGCGTTATAGCCGCTTAACTTATCACTGGGGCGACACCCAGGGCAACACAAATCAGGGCCTTGCACTGCCCTCCACTTTTCCATTCCCACCCACAAAGTTTTTGAAATAGAACTATATCTGGTTAAGTTCTCATGTCCGCCCATGACCGTGGGCACGGCTATTCGAATAGTTTTGACTCTGCAGAGTTTGTATACTTTCACCACGAGAGACAATCAACTCGTTGCCCCACACGATTCCTTAGTCATGCAGTTGAGCAGACCGTTACAGTGACTGTTCAAAGTATCTAGCTCCTTTTGTCATCTCACCTTATGGGAAACTGCCCACTTGCGGTGGGTCCCATCTATGCACGGGATGTTTTCCATAGTTACTAACGCAGCCGGGCTCCCCTTCCCGCAACGCTTAGAACAGCTGGAAAACCTCACCCTCCCCTCGGTGTCCCTTTAGGCCTCCCCTTGCCCTTGCGTATCCACTTCACTCCACTACCAGTGAGATGAGTCCGGGAGTTTCGATACAACTACTTAGCCAAGTTGTACTTTACAGACTTGTGGTTGCACTGTTTTACATAGGAGATCATGACAAGATTCAGTCCTTAGTGGTATCTGGGCGATTCTACCACAACCCACTTTGTGCCTTCACTGCACCACTCACACACCCTCGAACCATTCGCCCAGATATTTAAGCAAGTAGGGTTTTGGGAACATAAAATAATCATATCGAACATATACCAGTCATTACCACCATGACTACCCAACCAATTTTTCTCATGATTAAAAGTGATGCTTGGGTGTTTTCATGCCCATGAATATCTATGCAACACTACGCATGGCGTATAAATTACGGACTTATTTTCAAAAGGTTACTATCGTAATTTCGCTAGGGCAACAAGGTCCACATATTCAAATATTCAACAAGGGGGTGTAATATTAATCAAGGCAAACAATGGGCATATAACTAGAATCTTGAATTAAGCATGTATTTATATATAAGATAACAGCATGCAATTTGATAATTTAAACAAAAGTAATTTGCAGAAAATGTAGGTTCAACATGATCAAAGTATTGACTCGCCTGGCGCGGTTTACCGTGGACTTGAGCTCACACGATGCTTTCTCTTGATCTTTGGGTCTTTATCTTCACTTCGCTATCGATTACGCTTGATCAGTTGATTCTTCGGGACTCCAGTTTCTAATTACGCGATAAATGACCGGATACAAATAAAAAAACAAATTACTCAAAGGATCCAAATAAATCCGAATAAACTCAATTTAGTTTTATTACGAGTTACTGGGTGATTGGAGGCAAAGTCGGTGGCAGAATGTGATGACTTGATCTTTTTATTAGTAATCTCTTTTATCATTTTACATTTATTTAGGAAGTTCCATGAGGTAGTTTAGACCTATGAGTTGGTGTGCAAGTCTAGCCAGGTATTATTTTGTCGAGCGTTAACATTCAGGGCATATACTACATACACGATGTATACCAATTTTAGCTTACCGAATTAATCCTAGAGTCCGGGTCTATAGCATTCTATGGCGTGATATTTTATGTATCCTAGGCTTAGTTTAATTTGAATCCGGGTCTATTTATATGGCTCCTAGCTTGTTATACCATGCTCAGCATTATTATTTATTGAATCTAACGTTAAGATATAATCATTGGCACCGTTATCGTTTTGTCCACACCTTTGTCATTATTACGCTTAGCGTTATCTTTAGTTCGAATTTATTTATCAAGGCTTGTCATACGGGTTCATATATTAATATAGCTACTTAATTAAATCTACCATGGAGACTTGTTTTACGACGGTAGGTTAAATGTTGGTGTACACATTACAATCAAGTGTAATCTTTATTGAGTTTGAATAGTTATCCAAGTCATATTTCTTTATTATTGCTTTGAATTAATAATTAGCCTCTTATCCAATTCTAATATCATAGTCTAAAGATTAGTGTTTCAGGGTTTAAACTTGCAATGATTAATTTTATATCATTTGCCATCATGCAATGGTTTATAATTTATTGTTTAAAGTAACCTTTTATTTTGTAAATCATCATTAGCATAAATATACACAATATTTCCAGTTAATGTCTTACTATACCCAAATTAGGAATTAAGTCCTAATACGAAAGGTTATAGGCATATTAGCTAAACTTGAAGTTTTTAATCTATGGTTAAATATTTATTAAACTTAATTTTACCATAAATAAATTTTAGCATATTTTCTAGACTATTTCCTGATTTTTCCTAAATTTTCCTGTGCAAAATCTGCCTAAAAAGAACCAAAACGCTGCCTCAACGCTGTGGAGCGGGAGCTCGAACGCGGGCGGCCGAGGCGAGCGCCAGCATTGCTAACCAGAATTTCTTCGAGTGTTACCTGACCATAAAGGGGAAATGACGTAGTTAAGCCAAGCAACAGCAGGGGCCGAAACAGAGGGAATCGGGGTCGGCACGGTCGCCGGCGTCGCCGACGAGGGGTGGCCCTAGAGGGTCGGGTGGCGGCGAAAACGGGTTGTCCGCGGGCAGCAAAGCTGGTGTAAGCGTCAGCGGAGTCCGGGGGGCTTCGGAGCGGGCCAGCGGCGAGCGGCGGTGGTGAGCTGGAGAAGGAGCTCGGCGCCGGTGAGGTACGGCCAAGGAGAGCTCGGGTGAGGCCGGGGGAGGCTTCAGGATGCTCTAAGGAAGGTTCCGGCATAACGAATTGGGCTACCTTGGTGCGACTCACCAGCGAGCTTGTCGGCCGGCCGCGGGGAAGAAGGGTGGCGCCGGCGACGTAGAGGGCACTAGAACCCGATTGCTTGGAGGAGGAGGGAGTGTGGAGTGTGGGGAAGGTGTCGGTGGCTTCGGTTGCTCTTATGGTCGACCGGGCGGAGTTGGCAAAAGTGACTCCCTATGGGCGGCGGCGACGCGATAGGTCTGGGCGGAGGGGCGTGGCGCTACCGCAGGCGCGGCGGGGCGAGGGATCTTGAGAAATCCTTGCGCGTGACTTCCTACTGCAGCCTTGCAGCTTTGTGCCGTGCTAGCCTAGCAATGGGACGGAGCGGGGCAGGGTGTGGCGCAGCCGAGATTCGCATGGTGACGAGAGGTAGGCGCGGCGCTCGGCGCGCTGAGAAGCACGGGGACCGTTGGTCCGAGGGCGGAGGCGCGGAGTAGAGAAAAGGAGGGAGGCGACGTGGAGATCGCCCGGCCGCGGAAGAAGAAAGGAGGAGGGGAAAAGGAGGCGCTCACGCGGGGGAGAAAAAGAAAGGAGGGAGGAAGGAAGGGCCCCGGCCCGCGCGCAGGGAGAAAGAAAAGGAGAAAGAGGGAGGGAGAGAGAAGAAGGGGTGGCCCACATGGAATAGAAAGAGAAGGGAGAAAATGAAGAAAAAGAGGAAAAGGGCTACATAAGGATTAGATTTTGAGTTTTGCAAGATTTTCAAAATTGAGAACTCTCAGTTTATTTATTTAACTGCGAGCTTTTAACATTTATTTGGTCAATTTGATTTAGGGTAGATTTTTATTTAATTTGATTTCCAGATTTGAGTGCAGTTAGAATTAGTTTGGAAATTTTGTGATTCTTTGTATTAAATTATTCCCTTATCTTTCATTGACTTTATTGTTATTATTATTATTATTATTAATGAATATGACCTCTCAACATATTAATTTGTATGTCACCAAACTCAGGAGACTTCAAATAAACATTCAGAAGAAATTCGAATGCCGGAAAAGGCAAGAGAAAGTTTTAAAATTTTCATATTTTGAATATCCAAATATTCTTGTTTTAAATTTTTAAATAAATTCCAGAAATGCACAGAAAAATCCAAGTAGAAGCCAATTGCTTTAAAATAATTAATTTGAATTTAAATTTTCAAAACTCAAAATTTTGGGATGTTACAAACCTACCCCCCTTAGAAAGAATCTCGACCCCGAGATTCGGACGGATTGGAAAAAAGATCTGGGAACTCTGCTCTTAGGTCTTCTTCTCGCTCCCAAGTTGCTTCAGACTCTGAATGATTACTCCACTGCACTTTACAGAATTTGATGCTCTTGATTCTTGTACGACGCTCTGCTTCATCCAAAATTTTGACCGGATACTCTGGATATGACAAGTCCTCCTTCAAAGATACTTCTTCTAAGGGCATTTGCTCTTCTGGCACTCTGAGATATTTTCTTAACTGGGACACATGGAAGACATTGTGCACATTTGACAACTGAGGTGGAAGCTCCAACTTGTAAGCAACTTCTCCCCTTTTTGCTACCATGGGAAATGGTCCAATGAATCTTGGAGCAAGCTTTCCAATAACGCTGAAACGACGCATCCCTTTGAGAGGTGAAACTTTAAGATACACATGATCTCCAAGTACAAATACTAATGCTCTTCGGCGATTGTCCGTATAACTTTTCTGTCTTGTTTGTGTTGTTTTTAATCTGTCCTGAATCAGACGGACTTGCTCTTCTGCTTGTCTTAACACATCCGGACCAAACACTTGTCCTTCTCCCATTTCTTTCCAATATAACGGTGTCCTGCATTTTCTGCCATACAAAGCTTCAAACGGAGACATCTGTAGACTGGATTGATAACTATTATTATAAGAAAATTCTGCATAGGGTAAACTTTGATCCCAACTTGCTTTATTTGCCAAGGCACAAGCTCTCAACATGTCTTCCAATATTTGATTTACTCTTTCTGTTTGACCATCTGTCTGAGGATGGTATGATGTACTGAAATTTAGATTTGTGCCCAAAATTTCATGCAGCTTCTGCCAAAACCTTGAAGTGAATTGAGATCCTCGATCGGACACAATCTTCTTTGGAACTCCATGCAAACACACGATTCTTGACATATATAATTCTGCGAGTCTATCTCCAGAATAAGTGGTTTTTACTGGGATGAAATGTGCGACCTTTGTCAGTCCGTCCACAATAACCCAAATTCAGTTATATCTCACTTGAATTCCTTCAGAGTTGGTAAGAGTAATGGCACGATTGGCACAATTTATCTGCCCTTTATACTTGGTTAACCAATCCATACCAAGTATTACATCAAGGCTCTTGGAGTCTATTATAATTAAATTCGCTAGGAATTTTACTCCATTTATATCTATGGTTGCTCTAGGGCAAACCGTACTAGTCCTCATTTCATTTCCAGGTGATTGGACTAGCATAGGGTTCTTTAACAAACGCACATCCCAATTATATCTTTCAACAAAATCTTTTGACACAAAAGAATGCGAAGCTCCAGAATCAAATAATGCTGATGCAGGTACTGAGTTGACAAGAAACTTACCAAGAACGACGTCTGGTGCATCCTGAGCTGCTTTTGTAGTGACATGATTAACATGCCCTCTGTTAATCGCTTGTGGAGTCCCTGGAGTTTGAGGTGCTCCACGGCCTTGTCCTACGGGTGGAACTCTGGCTGGTGTTGTCCCCAGGTTGAAACGAACAGGGGTCACAGCTGGGCGCTTCTGAGGACAATTATTGGCATAATGCCCCATGTTCTTGCAATTGAAGCATTGCACTCCTGCACTTGAAGTCTTGTTCTGCTGGGGCTGGCCTGCATTGCTTGATCGAGGAGCTTGCTGAATTGGGTGAGGTCCATTGAATGGTGTCCTTGGCACACTTGGCACTGAGGGCCTGTTGAACTAGGGTGGATTTGTGCGATGCCGGGAACTGCTTGCACCCTGTTGAGCTTGGAATTTCCTCTTCCTAACTTCATATAACTGACGTTGAGCATCTTCTTGAATAATGGCCTTATTCACCATATGCTGAAAGGTTGGATAATCATTTGACACCAGCTGCACTTTGAGGTTAGGTTCAAGTCCCTGCATGAACCGCCAGATCTTTGCTGCATCTGTTGCAACATCTTCAGGAGCATACCTGGATAGTTGAGTGAACTTATTCAGGTACTCAGTAACACTGAGGTTTCCTTGCTGCAGTTTATGAAATTCCATTCTCTTCATTTCCATTACTCCAGTAGGGACATGTGCAGTGCGAAAGGCTTCCTCAAATTCAGCCCAAGTGATGGTCTGCACATTCTGATGAACAGCACAATAGTTTTCCCACCAAGTCGCTGCAATTCCTTTTAGCTGATGGGCAGCATATAACACCTTCTCATTATCATTGCACTGAGCCAAAATCAGCTTCCTATCCACATCCTTAATCCAATCATCTGCTTCCATTGGATCTACCGCACCCGAGAAGGTTGGCGGTCTGGTCCTCATGAACTCCCCTAACTTCGACTGCTGTGCCTGAACGGGTGCCTGAGGAGCTTGCTGAACCTGGTTCTGGGCAAGAGCTTGAAGCAGTTGTAGTTGCATTACCATCATCTGTTCCATGCTAGGGGCTTGAGCAAGTGGTGGAGGAATGTTGTTTTCCGGTTGAGCATTGGCACCACGGTACATTGCTTAAGATTGTTCCTTGTGTTCACCATCCAAGCGGTAACTGTGATTAGCCAAAAGGTAAGAGAGAAGTAGCATAGGTACGAAGTAAGGGGAAACTAAACAACATCCCAAACCAACACACAAGAGAGAACACAACAACAACTTGGAAGAAACTTATCTTTAAAATTAAAATATTTTTAAGAATGGCTGCACCACAAGTGCACTAAGGCTTGGTACAGTCCATCTAGCACACCAGCATAACATAAAACGTTCTAAGGAAGATAGACATTTTATTTGGGTACTCTCGACTCAACATCTACTCATCCTCTTCAAGATGCGCCTCGTGATCCTCCTCTGGGTCCTCTTCGGGTCCTCCTCTCGAGTCACCCACATGGAGCCGCCTACAACCACACATGGGGCGGTTGCAAGATCCACGAGAACGAGGATGGTTATGATCGAGGTAGGCGAACGCGAGCAAGAGCGAGAACGGAGAGACTGCGTCTTCACCGGAATCTCCAATGCCGATATCGTAGCGGACTACGGCGCCGACACTCTTCTTGTACTGTGAGCAAGGTACGGGTCCTGTCTTGTTGAGTCGGAGCTCGGTTGTTGGGAACGACGGTGATGCAGTGAAGACGGTGTAGTCCTCTGAGACTCGCCGTCGCTCGGAGTCGCCCAACTCAAACTCGCCGCTCGCTCGATGAGCTGAGCACGGAGAGTGTCGGAGTGCTGGTAGCTAGAAGTGAGGAGCATCCGAAGTTGTTCAATCTCCTCCAAGGCACTAGCGTAGGTAGCTGTCATCGCCTGAGTAAGCTGCACCTGGTGCGTCAGTCGGGGATCGTCCACGGAGATCTCGAAGGGCTCTGGATAGCTCTGTCCTGCTCTGGTGGTTGGAAAGAAACAGAAAGGCGTCTGCTGCAGGATATCCTTATGAATCTGGCATAAGTCAGCTAATGCCAGTCGAGCTGCATCCTGGATCGCGTCTGAGCGGTCAGTCCTAGGATGATCGATAGGGTATGTGGGGGAGTTGAATTCCTCTTCCCGTTCATACAAGAATACCTCCATTGACCAAGAATCTCGGTCCATGATCCTGACTTTCCGCCCCCTGAAAATGAGCGGTTGGGGATACTTCAAATACTGCATAAGCTGACGAAGAAGGCCAACAAATGCTCCAATATTCTCGCCATGAGAAAAGTAGTCCCAAGAGTCAACGGAGGATGAACCGGCCATCTACAAGTTTGAAATAATAGAGAAGATCAGTAAAGACATTTTAAATAAATGAATATAAGATCAAGAATAGAGCAGAAGTAAAGAGATATAGAAAATTTTCTTAAATATTTTTATTAAATATAGGTCATTAAGGTTTTTGCCATTCTAACTAGGTCACGTCCTACAGTCAAGTTGGCTCTGATACCATCTCTGTCGAGACCCAGATTTTCAAATCCGCACCCTCGTATTACAAAGACTAGTCCCAGATCAAAGCTAGTGCACACAGTTAAACAGTTATGATTATATTGCCAACAACGAAATTACAATAATAAAGAGAGTACATGCCGAAAGACCTTTATTACAATTGAGGTTACAAGACCTCGCACTCACACAAAATATAAAGCACAGCGGAAGCAAAAAGTAAATCCAGCGGAGACCCAACAATTCGCCACAAGCAATTGACTGGGGAAGCGCAACCTAATACTCCGGGAAGCCTTCGTCGAATCCATACGCTCTGTAGTCGAATGTTCCATCTTGAGCTTCATACTCTTCTGAGTTTTATTTTAAGTGTAGTATGTGAGTACATAAAGTACTCCGCAAGTCTTGGGAAAAATGCGATAGATGCAAGGTTTAACAAAGGAGGGTTGTATGGTTCTTTTGCACAAAGCAATGTTTTATTTCAAATACCATTAGTTATTTTTGGAATGCATCAACTTAAATAAGGTGATTGTTTAAACAAAATTTATCAAGTTAAATAGTGAAGGTTACGACCACCAACACTAGATCACTGACTCTAACTGCCAAGGTTCAAAATCAACGGGTTATATCCACCCACTCTGGCTACATCCGCCAGGACAACTTCGGGAGTTCCAACCACTCCCGGTTCCCAAATCTTTATTTTAAAACCAAAAACAAATGATCTACCATGTGAATGCATTCTTTGCCCGCCCTTGACCGTGGGTACGGCTATTCGAATAGTTTTACACTCTGCAGAGGTTGTACAACTTTACCCACAAGAGATAAGTCATCTTAATAGCCAACATGCTTCCTTAGGCATGAGATCCAGATAAATTATCACAAAGCTTTTACCTTACTCTAGTCTAGCTAGTTACCACCCGCTGAGGTTTCACCGCTGAAGGGTTAAATCCACCCAGACGGTGAACCGTTTGGTACCGTGATGGCCGAGAGATGGCGGGAGGAGGAGGCCATGCGCCGGAGGCTTGGGGGCGGCGGCCGAATGATGGAGAAGAAAGGGGAGGAAGAGTGGGTGCCGAAGGAGCTTCCGGGGGGCTATTTATAGGGGAGAGAGGAGGAGAAGGCCGGCGGTCGGAGAAGGCATGGGCGGTGGAAGTTGCGGCCGGGATTGGGGGTAATAAATGGGGAAAACGGCCTGCAATTAGAGAGGAGTTGATTGGGGGTCATAATGCGCCAATTAACCGGGAGTTTAAGCGGAGAAAACGGCCGCAATTAAAGCTTTAAATTCGGCTTCAATGGTGGGGAGAGAAGGTGGGAGGAGGAAGAAGGAGAGGTAGAAGAAAGGGATGACATGTGGGGCCCACTTGTCGGTGAGAGAAAGAGAGAGAGGAAGAGTGTGAAGGGGTACGGGCCGTCGGATTTGCGACATGTGGCAAGTGGATATATCGCGGCCGTTGGATTTAAATGAAGGGGTAAGTTGTGATGGATGGATGAGATTAAAACGTGGAGAGAGATGGATTGAATCCGGGCATGACACGTGGCGGCCTGAGATTAATCCGGATTTAATTTTCGGATTAATTTTTAGAAAATACTAGAAACTAAATAATTGCTTGGAAAAATAATAAATAATATCTAAAAATTCCTGAAAATTCATAGAATATTCCAGAGAATATTTTAAACTTAATAAAAATATTTTCAATTTCAGATTTGCTTTTAATATTTTTATAAAATTCTTTTTATCTTTTAAAATTGATTTTTAATTGCAAAAAATTCTCAAAAATTATTTAAAAATCTGGCAAGGTCAGGAAAAATAAAATGAACTCTTTTTGGCTTTAATAAAATATTTAAAATACATTTTCTTGTTTTAAATTTTTAAATAAATTCCAGAAATGCACAGAAAAATCCAAGTAAAAGCCAATTTCTTTAAAATAATTAATTTGAATTTAAATTTTCAAAACTCGAAATTTTGGGATGTTACACCCATTTGATTGGGGCGAATATGGTGGTGTAAATTCATGGACTATTCCATGCTCAGAATAGAATTGGGAGAATTCATGAGAGATAAACTCTCCTCCACGATCAGACATTAATCTTTTTATTTTCTTTTCTAGTTGGTTCTCAACCTCAGCCTTATAAGTTTTAAAGTAGTTTATAGCTTCATCCTTAGTTTTCAGTAAATACACATAGCAGTAGCGTGTTGCATCATCAATAAAAGTTAGAAAATATCTTTTGCCTTATTTTGTCAATAATCCATTCATTTCACACAAATCTGAATGAATAAGATCTAAAGGTGCCAAGTTCTTTTCATTCTCTAATCCCTTAAAGGGTTTTCGAGGTTGCTTTGCTTGCACACATGACTAGCACTTTGATCCTTTGATAATTTCATATTTTGGAATTAAATCTAATCTGGACATTCTAGCAATACTATCAACACCAATATGATAGAAACGAAAATGCCAAATATTTGCCTCACATTTATTTAAACCAGTTGCAACATTCATATTATAGCAAGACTCTAAAATATTTAGGCGGAACAAGCCTCCGCTCTCATAGCCTTTACCAACAAACTTTTCGAACTTAGACATTACAATTTTATTTGACTCAAAAACTAGCTTATAACCATCCCTGCATAAGAGAGAACTACTAGCGAGGTTCTTATTTATTGTATGAGCATGCTGCACGTTCTTCAAGTGGACAGTCTTCCCTGAAGTAAGCTTCAGATCCACCGTGCCAACACTAAGAATAGAAGCATGCGACCCAATTCCCATTAGGATAGAGGAAACCCCTGCTGCCTGGTAAGAAGAAAACAAAAAATATCAGAACATACGTGAACATTAGTACCAGTATCAACCCACCACTCAGTAGATTGACATGCTGAAAAGACAATAGGTGGATTACCATACCCTCCTGAAGTCGAGGCCTCGCCTATGATCACATTAATGACCTTCTTCTTTGGTCGTTCACCATCTCGATCTTACTAAGCGGCAGGTCCTTCGCCATATGACCGTCTTTTTCGCACACAAAGCAGGTGATGTCCTTCAAATCCTTTTTCTTGGTTTTCTTTTTAAAGCTAGTTGTCTTGTTCGGTTTGTTGGATTTGTATTTCTTAGCAACAATCCTTTTCTGTATGATGTTTACATTGTTCTGGCCAGTTGTGCTTGGTGCATCTTTTGCTCTTGCTTTTTCTTCCACATCGAGGGCTGCAATAAGATCCTCAACAGAAATCTCTTCCCTCTTATGTTTTAAGCTAGTAGCAAAATCCCGTCAAGAGATAGAGAGTTTAGCAACGATGCCCGCAGCCACAAACTTTGAAGGTAACGCACAGCCTAGGTGCGCAATCTCACTGACTAGTAGCTGGAGATCATGAGCTTGTCCAATTATGGACTTAGCCTCATTCATGCTAAAGTCGAAAAATTGCTCACATATGTAGAGCCAGCGACCTGACTCTGCCTCTGCATATTTGTGTTCTAGTGCATCCCACAACTCTGTGGCGGACTTGAAGTCCATGTACACATCATAGAGCTGATCTGCCAGAACAGTCCGAATGCAGCCAAGAGCAGCATTTTTCACATTTTCAAACTGCATGAACTGCTCAATCGTAAATGGATACTACGGGTGGATAACCCACCACAGCCCCAAAGACATGAGCCAAAACTTGGCTCTAGTCTGCCATCTACGAAAGTTCTGACCAGAAAACCTCTCAGGTTTCATCGCATCAGAAGCATTAGCCATTTCTGTATTGCAACAAAATTCGCAATAAGGTTTCTGGATTGTTGCAAATGTGGGCAATATTTTAATTCCAAGTTTTAGTAGGAGACAAATACAATAAACTAGTGATGCAAAACTCACAACTAACAGCAGGCTACTCATCATACTTCAGAATATACTCAATAAAAATATTGAAACAAAGTCGAACGTGCGCACGAATGACTTCCTTGATAGCCTGAAGAAGAACAGGAAGCCGCGCAGGCTTGACGCAGTGCAGAACGTAGATGACGCAGTGCAGGAGCGGTCGCGCAGATGCGCTACCCAGAAACCTTATTGTCGCCCCGTGCAGGTACTCTCTGCGGTAATGGTTCGGAGATAGCCGCTCTCCCTTCTTCCAGGTGCACGCCAGGAAGAAAGGTCGACGAGGTTCAGACGGCACAGTACTCGAGCATAGAATCACAGAGAGGAAGGAGATGGAGGCAGTGAGTATCTCGCACATACTCTGGACGTCTCCAGGCATATAAATAGGCAGACTGATAGCTGACATGGTTAAAACAGCCATTTACCCACTGGTAACTGACACATTCAACCAGCCATTTACCCACTGGTAACTGCCTGTCATCAAAACTCCAATAAAGCCTCAAATTCAAACGTTTGAATCTCATTCAAACACAGAGAGAGTGGTGCAGAGTTTAGCAAAAATAATGATGGATTTGGTCTGCCAAGTGGCGCGCCACATCACGGCACGGTCGCGCGTCGCAAGTCACAAGTCACGCGATTTTCACGCGAAAATACACAGATCACGTGCAAGGCATGCATGCGCGTGTGTGTGACTAGACAGACCCCTCCACATACCATCTCTATCCATATTCAAGGAGTGGTGAGGACTCCAACTTATAAATTGGTCTTTCTCATCTTTCCTTAGAAATATGGTACTAAACCATGCATGCTTTGGAATTAACGAAATGGGCCATAATTAAATAGGCCAATTTCTAACAATCCCCCACCAATTCCAAAGTAAGAAATAACTATATGACAGAGATATTGTGCTGAAGTACTGTTAATATACTAGTCTTTTAGTGTAAGTCTCGTACGGGTTGAACTTGCACCTAGAATGACAAGTTTCATCTTCTCACAGCTGATGAATGGATTATGCCTTGAATTCACAGTTTTTTGTGATCAGATTTTACTTGAAATCTCAACTAGTACTAGGTTGCCAATGAACCACGCCTAAACGGAGCGTTATATGGTCATGCTCCCTTATCTGCTCATGAGCTTTCTAGAGAATGCCCCGTTCTCGTGAGCATGTTTTTTCTGCAGCCACTAACAGATTAGGATTAGGGTACATCGGAAGCAATCGGTATTCGCTCGTGGTCGTACGTCGGAAGCCATCGACCATCGCTCGTGGTCGTACGTCAGAAGCCATCAACCATCGCTCGTGGTCATAAGTGAGAAGCCATCCAACCATTGCAGCGAGATGTGTGATCCTGGTTGCTCTCCTCCTCTATGGATCGCGTTCCCCCAAATTCACCACATCTGCAACCTCCGACCCAAAGATGCGGCCGGTGGTGACAAGGCCCTTGGTGAAGTGGCGGTAGGCGATGGCCTCGGGGGAGAAGGTGTGTTGTCAAGGACCTCGTGGAAGACGTGGAGCACGGAGTCAATTAGGCGACTTCGCAATGGGCGAGGATGAGGGTGTTGTAGGAGACGACGTTGGGGACAATGTTGGAGTGGCGGAAGAAGAAATCAAAGAGGGAGACAGCATCATCATAGCACCCAGCGCAGACCATGGATGCGGCGACAGCGTTGCAGGTGAAGATGGTGGGGTGGACGCGGGAGGAGACGGCAGCGTGGGCAGCGAGGGATGTGCCATCAACGTTGCCGGAGTGGATGAGGGAATGTACATGATTGTGGAGGCTGAGACGGGGCCGACGAGGGCGGAGGTGGTGTCAAGGAGGCGGGGAGCATTGGGATCACGCGAGGAGGTGGGGAGGAGGGTTGCGCGGAGGGCATGGAGCGACATGAGGGTGGGGAGGGGTAGGGAAGGGAGGATAGTTGGGGACCACGGCGTAGGGAAGAGAAGGAACGTGCGGTCGTGTAGTTAGTTTTTGAAAGAAGGTGATGTGCGATGTGAGATTAGCTGCGAGAGTAGGAAGGAGCGCATAGATTCTTTCCTGGTAAGATCGGACGTCTACAAAGAGACAAGTAAAGATCGCACCGACGACCACCAACTCACTCTTTAAGGAGTAGAGAAGAGATATATTTGTATCACCATTTTTTGGGCCTGTTCTTTTCCTCCGAAGCTGGCGGCTTTTGGCTTTTGCTACAGTACCTAACTTTCAAACGGAGTATTTTCTCAAGATGGGGTCTATAAGTTAAACAATGTACACGTTAAAAGCCCAACATCTGTACCATCCAAAATCACAAGTGAGTATCTCTCTCTTCGTAATATGTACCGTAAACAGTTAAAATTCAAAATTTTCAGCCAAAAGCCATAAGCCGCAGCCATTGCCAAACAGGCCCTTTAATTGGTTGATTCACTATATGTGTTAAAGGGAAATATTGTTATTTATATAACGTGTAGTGTTCCGTTGTACGTTCTAATTTGACTTATTTACGCCTGTGAACATGTATAGTTTGCTTGATACATGATGACGTAAGGTAAAATTGATATTCAATGTTCAGTTTGAGATCATATTTGATAGTATGTATCATATTTATTTAGTACTCTGTTGTAACGCACGGACACCTTACTAGTATTTCAAAAATATACGTCTCAAGGACATGTGTGTAAATAGAGAAAATAGGATACGAGAAAATGGGATGCGTTGGATTTTTAAAAAGGGGGTTGGTTCCTAGAATAAGTTGTACTAGAGGGCAACAAATTCCCTGGCTAAAGTCAAAACCAAGTCATTCACTCCTCTACTTCCCACACTGCCTAGTGTGAATTCCCATCCTTGCCCTCCGCCTCCTCGTCCCCGCCGGCCACCAATCCCTCCGCCGCCGCCTCATCGACCCGAGGCGGCGGGGGCTCCAGGTGGAAGGCCACGAACTCAGCGGCGGCGGGGTTGAAGGACCTGAACTTGGGCGTCGTCTCCACCCCGGAGAAGCTCCGCGCGTGGAAGGAGAACGACCCTCCGCAGCCTGCCCGCAGCCTCGCCGCGCCGCCCTTCGCTGCCGTCTCCGCCGCCGCCGCCGCAGCAGCCGCTACCGCCGCCGCTGGGCACGTTCTCGAGCCGCGACGCAGCGCGCCGCCGCCGGCTCCGGCCCGGCCGCACCTCCCGCCCTCCCCTCCCGCGCTTCTCGGGCGGTGCGAGCGCCCGACGCGCGGCGGGAGCGGGCTCTCCGCCGCCGCCATTGCGAGGATCCGATCAGCTCCGGATCGAGAGGGCTTGCAAGAAAGCTCGGAGATTTTTTTCTCTCCCCTTCCTCTGTGCCGATCTGTTCGTGCGTGCGCCTCGGTTGGCTTGCGTGGTGGGGGATAGATGGTCACATACTCACATGGCCTCTCCCGGCCCGGGGAGGGGAGGCTCACGTCACGCGCACGAGCGCACGCTGGCGCTGACACGCCGTCGCGCTCCACCGTCGTGGTGCGCACGGTCGCGCCGAAAAGGATGTGTCGTGGGCTCGCGGGCCGTGGAATTCCTCGTATCTTTATCGCAGAGCCGGTGCGAGTGCACTGATCTGTTCATCCGTCTACGTACTAACCGAGGTGTGCTTGCAATCCTTGCATCTGCGAGCTGGGGGTTCAAGCCATCATGGACACACGACACGAGGCTAGAACATGTCATCAGAAGCACTAGAATTATAGGCGCGGCGCCACGCCACGCCAGCCATCGTACGTACTAAAATAAAAGAGACGATAATTCGTGAGGAGTTTCTAAAAACGGGGCAAAACGTATTTTGGAAAAGGCAAAGGGTTATTCGCAAAAGGAGGACCCGTTTAAAAACCGGGCGGAACGTATTTTCGAGAAGAGAAGGGGTTTTGAAAACCCGAGGACCAGATCTGAAAAACCGGGGACCCGTGCGCACTTTCCGAAAATGCGGGGCCATCCTGCAAAATGGAGGGGCTTAAAAAATTTTCCAGGGACCTTTTTGCGAGAACCAAGGACCTATACGTAATTTCGGAAAAACCGGAGGAAACTACCTCCCCGTCAGAAAATCTCCCCGCCACGCGTGCCGTATGAGGGACGTGGCTCACCGAGGGCCTAATCCCCAGGTCATAAGTAGGTAAGTATATGGGAGATGGAGGCCGAGTCATATTCATGCCGTGATAAAAAAGATCATAGGGGAGAGGTAAATGCAAAACCCTAGCTTTCTTTTTTCTCCCTAGCCGATGCAACCGATGATGCCGATCGTCGCAGCGATCGCTCCAAAGACGCGGTGTCGCCCTCGTGCACCAGCAGCCCACGCCCGGTTGCCGCCCACGTGTCGCTAGCTACTTGGCTCACGTTGCTGACCACCACGCGTTGGCCGCTCTCGCCTGGTGCCACGCCAGCGTCGTGCGCGTGAGTAGGCAGTCTACGTGTCATGCGCCAAGTGGCACGTACACAGTGCAGCAAGCGTTGGAAGATCTGTGGAGGGGAAAGAAGAGCTGCGGCGAAGGGAAAAAAGGAAGAAAGGAAATTGTGAGAAAGGGATTGTAATTTTGGCATTCTTTACCTGGGTAACTATCTAGACTTTTTCCTCTGGTGTATTAATTTTAGTATAGATTAGAGAGAACTAGCGAGTTTTCATTAGGGTTCGATTAGTAGATTGATTCATCTATCGTAATGTTTCATTGTGATTTCGAGTATCTTATGGGCTAAAATTGAGAATGCCATCTACTAGATAGTTGTATACAATTTTGTTGTATTTTTGTAGAATGCTCAATCATGTCAATGAAATGCCATCTATTTTATGTTTTGCTTGAAGAGAGCTGGTGATTGCAGGTGGATTGGATCTTACGACAATGAACAAAGCGATTGGCTAGCAGTCGAAGCTGAGCGATCGTTCGGGTAGTCATGTGACGAGCGGTCGAAATCTTCATCGACCGTCAGGAGATTCCAAAAAACGGCGATAATTATTCACCCCCTCTAATTGCAGTATTTGATCCTGCAAATCTATGTTGCCTCTTAAAAATCAGTGGTTAGATTTAATTTGTGGTCTCACCCCCCAAGGAGTACAAGGTATACCAAAAATTGCTCTATGCCATTGCTAGAGCAGATTTATGGTTTTGTGGTCTCACCCCCAAGGAGTACAAGGTATACCAAAAAATGCTCTATGCCATTGCTAGAGCAGATTTATGGTTTTTGTTATATAATCATCACTGTTTAACTGTGTGCACTAGCTTTGATCTGGGACTAGTCTTTGTAATACGTAGGGTCCGGATTCGAAACCGGGTCCCGACAGAGATAGTATCAGAGCCAATTTGACTGTAGGACGTGACCTAGATTAGAATGGCAAAAACCTTAAGGATTTATATTTATTAAAAAGTATATATTTAAGAAAAACTTTCTATACCTCTTTACCTCTATTCTATTTATAATCACTTGTTCAAAATCTCTTTAATAATCTTTTCTGTTATTTTAAACTTGTAGATGGCCGGCTCATCCTCCGCAGGATCGTGGGATTACATTTCTCACGGCGAGAATGAGGGTGCATTTGTTGAGCTTCTTCGTCAACTCATGCAGTACCTGAAGTATCGCCAACCACCTACTTTCAGGGGGCGGAAAGTCCGGATCATGGACCGAGATTCTTGGTCTAGAGTTTGTAACTTAGAAGAGATAGAGTTTGAATAAAACCTGTGTTTGGAAAGGTTTCGGGCCCCTTGGTTTTCAGAAGAGATTATGTTTTGACTCTGTGTTTGAGGTAGATACGATTTGGTTCATTCGCCTATAAAAGCAGGGAGAGGTTATAAGTTAAGGTGAGGCTTTTGGTGGTTTTCGTAGGGCTTTTGGGGGAAAAAGCTTTTGAGACGATTTTGAGAGAATTTTGTAGAAAGTTTTTGTTTTAGTTTTTGGCTATGGTTTTTAGGAATATTTGTGGGGCACTTTGTAAATCCATGAAAATCCAGCAATAAAAGATAGTCTTGAATCAATCTACTTTATGTTTTGCTTGAAGAGAGCTGGTGATTGCAGGTGGATTGGATCTTACGACAATGAACAAAGCGATTGGCGAGCAGTCGAAGCTGAGCGATCGTTCGGGTAGTCGTATGACGAGCGGTCGAAATCTTCATCGACCGTCAGGAGATTCCAAAAAGCGGCGACAATTATTCACCCCCTCTAATTGCAATATTTGATCCTGCAAATCTATGTTGCCTCTTAAAAATCAGTGGTTAGATTTAATTTGTGGTCTCACACCCAAGGAGTACAAGGTATAGCAAAAATTGCTCTATGCCACTGCTAGGGCAGATTTATGGTTTAAAGTATTTTGCATGGACAAAGAAGAAAGGAATATCAGCGCTTGGATATTATTAGGTGAAGAGGAGAGGAGAGAGACTGACAGCGGTTGGCGTGGAGGCTAGCGAAGCGTATCATCTCTTTCTTGCCTCCGAGGCCACGCCAGCTCCAGATTCCACCGTGCTGAATTGATACTACTCCCCCTTCCCCAGAGTCCCGGAGGAGCAAGGGCATGGCGCGGCGGCCGGACACCGGCGGCGGGACCTCTGCGTCGGCTGCGGCCCCCGCGCGGAAGGTCCCCCTGCGCAAGCTGCTTCGGGCGGCGTCGGTGGCGTGCGGCGTGCAGTTCGGGTGGGCGCTGCAGCTCTCCCTCCTCACGCCCTACGTGCAGGAGCTCGGCATTCCGCACGCCTTCGCCAGCCTCGTCTGGCTCTGCGGGCCCTCTCCGGCCTCCTCGTCCAGCCCCTCGTCGGCCACTTTTCCGACCGCATCGCCCCCGCCGCTTCCCCCCTCGGCCGCCGCCGCCCCTTCATCGCCGCCGGGGCTGCATCCATCGCCGCCGCCGTCCTCATCGTCGGCTTCTCCGCCGACCTCGGCCGCCTCTTCGGCGACCCCGTCGAACCCGGCTCCACCCGCCTCGGCGCCATCATCGTCTACCTCATCGGCTTCTGGCTCCTAGACGTCGGAAACAACGCCACACAGGGGCCCTGCAGGGCCTTCCTCGCCGACCTCACCGGTAATTAACTTCTCTTCCTTCCCTCCGGGCCTTGAGCCTCCGTCGTCTTCCTCCCTAGACTAGACTAGTCGTCTGTCTAGCCCACCAATCGCAAGTCCTCCCTAGATGCGTTGCGAGGTCTTCAGCGCAAATTCAGGTTCTTGCCTGCTTGCTTGTCTCGCAAAGACAGATTAGATTAATCTCGTCTCCGTCGCAACGCAAGCGATCGTCGCTTATCCTTCGGATTTTAGCGAATTCCAAGCGCGCTTCTTAATCTTTCTTGGCGAGAGATTTGGGATTGGTAATTTGGCGAGACGACAAGGGGTAAACCGCAAAACGTTCTTGTGTGTGTGAACAGAAGCGAAGAGAGCACGGCGCCATCGCTTTCCACTTTTGGTTAAGATTCTTGCTCCGATGCGACCTTGGTCGGCGTATCTCATTTTACTTGCTCCTCCAAACTCCTTACATTGGCGTGCTGGCCTATGATCAGCAGCATCGAGTTGCGAGAACACGAACCACATGGCAATTCTAACGGGGTTCACCCCTCCATTACACAATGCAATCTTTGAATAATTAGGGTTGGCACAAATGTCGCCACCAATTTCTCTTTTTTTTTTGTTTTTGTATTTGTGGGATCGCTTTCAGATTGAGCTAGGCGTGTATAGAGGGAGATATTTAAGTGATACAGTATTCTCTGAGGGACCCTGGTTAATAATCGCAAGGCTGCCAGTGGTTTGTGGCTGTGGTCTTGCTATTGGCTTGTGCGCTACAAGGCAGCATCTGATGCGACACTACACTGAGATGGCATGATCTGGGTGTGCTTGTGGCCATGGAAGTGATGAAATTTCTGGGTAAATATCAGTACAATAGTTGGGGCTTGGCGTGTAATTATATGCGCCTTCCTGAATTTTTCAGTTATCTGCTATAGTGGTAGGTTCAACTTAGAGTCAGTTGTGCAGATTAATGTGTTCAACTGTAACCAGCATTGAGATAGGGTTGTGCCAGCCATGCTATATGTTAGACCTCATAAATGACTCATTTCTAATCCTTTCTATTGCAGAGAATGACCCAAGGAGGACCCGGATAGCTAATGCTTACTTTTCACTCTTCATGGCCCTGGGAAACATACTCGGATATGCCACTGGAGCATACAGTGGCTGGTACAGGGTATTTCCTTTCACTGTTACTCCATCCTGCGGCATCAATTGTGCCAACCTCAAGTCTGCCTTTCTTCTTGATATTATCGTTTTGGTTGTTACTACATACATTACTGTAGCATCAGTGCAAGAGCCTCAATCTTTTGCAAGTGCTGAAGCAGAACATCCAAGCAATGAACAGGAAGCCTTCCTCTGGGAACTTTTTGGATCGTTCAGATACTTTACATTACCGGTTTGGATGGTTTTGATTGTTACTGCCCTTACATGGATTGGATGGTTTCCTTTTATCCTCTTTGACACCGATTGGATGGGTCGGGAGATCTACAGGGGAAGCCCAGACAACCCAGGGGAGACTCAAAGCTATCATGATGGTGTGAGAATGGGTTCTTTTGGTCTAATGTTGAACTCGGTCCTTCTTGGATTCACCTCGGTTGTACTAGAAAAGTTATGTAGGAAGTGGGGAGCTGGACTTGTGTGGGGTGTCTCCAATATCGTAATGGCTTTGTGCTTCGTGGCGATGCTTGTAATAACATATGTGGCAAAGAATATGGATTATCCACCCAGTGGAGTACCTCCAACTGGCATTGTCATTGCTTCCCTGGTAGTTTTTACAATTCTAGGAGCACCCCTGGCGGTGAGTAACGGAATTGCTTTTTCACCAGTATAATTTTATTCAGTTCTCTCATATGTTATACATTTGGGTATTGATTCATTTTTATTATTGCAGATCACATACAGTATACCATATGCAATGGCTGCTAGTCGTGTTGAAAATCTGGGGCTTGGCCAAGGTATTTTCCTTTTGAGTCAACTGTATGACTGTATCATCTTGGATTTCTGTTCTTACAAAGTACTTTTTTCCCTTGCAGGTCTAGCAATGGGCATTCTCAATTTAGCTATTGTCATACCACAGGTATTTACCTCTTCTTTTTATGTTTGCTTTTGGGTTTGGTTCGTTCCTATGCATATTTGAACCTACTACAATTGTGAGCAGTAACAGCAAAAATGCCTCGTAAACTAACGAGCAGATAATGGATGAAAACTTACCAACTTCATGTGCTCTAACATGACTATCAGTTCTGGAGCCCAATTTAAGAAATGGTTTAAATGCCTAATTTATTGCTAGCTAGCATGAGGAAGAGTTGGGGTTAGAGCATGCACCTTCAGGAAAAAGAAATATCTGAACGACTTGAGAACAAATGCCTATATTAGCATCTTCAGATAATGGAAATTAATCCCATGTAGCCGGTCATTTTAACCCTGGTCTAAGCTAGGAAAACCTGCTTTCATACCATTTGTAGTGAGGTGTAAGTTCAGACTTGATTATTTGAATACTTGATTGAAACTCAACACAACAAATCAGGGGAAAACCCTATCTGAATGTAAACTGGTAGGTATTTGTGAGCTACAGGATTACAAATCAGCTCTCACAAGTTACAAGTTCATAATCGATTGAATGTATATCAAATTGGTGAGTGCCATACTAGACCAGAGTACCAGACTAAAAAGACCCACTTTCGGGTCTATAGAAGGCCTGATTCTGTGAGTTAGAACATGATGAATGAACCTGAAAGATTAGAAGTTCAGGATTGCTTAAATTTGCCCTGAATCCTGATCTATGAACTATTATAGGTCAGATAATTTAGTTGGGTGCTATTCCAAAGCTGTTCTATGATTTGCAACTCCAAAGATTTACCTCAACTCGTTGCCACTCCAAAAGTATTTGCATATATCGGGTTAAAAACTCATTGGATCATAATACACTAACACCGTGGACTGTAGCATAAATTAGCCAAAAGCACAATTTTAGGGTCTACTGAATGTGGGCCAGATATCTAACCTGTAGCATTTTCAATGAGTTACTGCAAGATAAATTTGCTGCAAAATATGTTACTAAACTGAATTTGTGAGCTGTAGCTTTTGGAACTAGCTTTAAAATGTGCTATGGCGGTATAGGATGTTAGTTTTAGATCATAATGCACTGACACCATTGGGTAATGGCACTTTTACCATAACACAATTTTAGAATTGACTGAATTTGGATCAGATATCTGAGGTATAGCATTTTCTAGAGTTGCAGCAATGTAAATGCGCACTCCAAAATGACAGTGATCCAAATTCGTGAGACATACCACTGAAATTTAGCTCCAAAATGTGCTTTGTTTGAACAACTGAAATTTTCCCTTAAAGGTAGGCAATAACATGATGATTAGCTAAAATGTTCATTATGTTGAAATTGATTACAAAATTCTGGTACTGACGAGCAACTATAGTCAGGGTTCACTTCCATGGAACCAAAGTCCAGCTGGTTCCATGGCAGGAAGGGGTTGTACTGGTTACTGTTCATCTAGTTACCACCGGTGACTAGTTTTCTACTAGACGGGTTCAATTATCAAATTTAAACTCAAATTTTGAATTTGGTTGATTACCGCCTGGTTTGATCGGTTCCTGGTCGGTTACCACCCAAAATTACTATTCATCAGTTCAAATTTAAAATTTGAAACTTTTCAGACCGATATACTTTTGTTAGGCTTGTGCTATAAGTAGAAGCACATAACTTTTGGAATTGAACCTATGTATTAGATAAGAATACCGTTTCCACATTTCTCATGTTTGATACTAAAATATGCACCCATGTTACAACTACAGATGATCTAATCACTTTATTCATTCAAAATTCAAGCTTAAGTTTTTTTCTGGTCATTCCGCTGGTTTCCAGTCCACCAAGAAATCGAATCCTGGCTATAGTAGGATAAATCAGGCAGAAACTTGATAGTTCAGAAAACCCAAACCCTTGAGCTTTTGCATTGGAAATCAGCTGAAGAACATTATATTATAGTAGGTTCGCACGTTTGGGCTATAGCATGGAATTTAAGCCAAATGCACAATTTAGGATCTACTTATGACCAAATTTCCGGGCTACAGCATTTGCCGTTTTCTACCAGCCTTGAAAAGTCCTCAAAATTATGAGTTTGTACTTAATTTTTCTAAAATTAATAAACTGCATTAGCACAATTAAACCGTGAAAACTTAATTTTTCTAAAATCTATGAGCTGCATTAGCACAGTTGAACCGTGAAAACTTGTGCGTAAAAAAATAATTGGAAGTGAATGTGTGGTTGCACAGAGTTTAGCATCAACATAAATCGGTAAATGATAGCATGGCAAACGACACTTCCATGTTATTTCCAAAAGAATGAAAAATGTGGATATGGTGAGAAAAAATAAAAAACAAAGGCATTTTTAGTTTGATGGCTGAGGTAGCTCACAAGAAATAAGCGCAAACCACCTTCATCTGCATGCAAGCATGCTGACTTATTGATTGAAACTGCTACCTTCAGGATTATTGTGTTTTTACTGACAATGGTACCTGCAGGTTATTGTGTCACTGGGAAGTGGGCCGTGGGACCAACTCTTTGGTGGTGGAAATGCACCGGCCTTGGCGGTGGCAGCTGCCGCATCTTTCATCGGCGGGCTGGTAGCTATTCTGGGCCTTCCACGAGCCCGCATTGCATCAAGGAGGAGATCCCACCGATAAGTATGTTGTTACAAGCTGTACATTGTGAAGTTGCAACTTGCAACCATTCTTTGCAGTTGGACACATCAAGACACTCGGAGCGCAACTACACGTAGGGGACTGTATATTATCTAGATTTTTTTGCCTCGTTTCCTCCATGAGCTATTTTTGCCTTTTCGCGTCTCCAACTGAAAAATCATCGCATGTTGTATATTTGATGTTGGTCATTTTGAGACAGATTAAAGTTGCAGGAGTCTACTTGAGAGCATTCTAGGCAGCTGTGTTAATGTTTTATGTAAGAAATGCTTATTTGGGTTATGGAGAGTTCAGTCGGATGGAATACTTGTTCAGTTTAAGTAATTTGATCCTCTTTTACAAGATCAATGAGCTTCAGCACGTTTGAATCGCCTGTCCCAAAATTGCGAGCTGCAGAATGTGCCTCCTGAAACCTTGCAATGAAGAAGGGTAGTTTCCCCAAAACTGTGGTCGAAAACTGCCACCAAAATGTTGAAATTTCATTCGTGCAAGATTGTGTCGCAACCATGTGCTAGCAAGGTATAGTATGACTGTATTATATCAGAACAATGAGCTAATAGTACGGTATCATCCCGAACCATGTTCTTTTGTACAAGTATTCACCCCAAGTCTTTCAAACATAGTTTAGGAAAAATAGTAAAAAAAACTGTGAACTAGTATGGCAGATTGGCACCAAAACTTTGAAATATATATATTTGTGTTGTGGCTATAGGCCAAACAGTAAAGAAGAGGACTCGTAGACGAGAAAGAGGAGAGCCAGATCTGTGGGAGAGTTGGTAAGAATGAGAGGATGTCCCTCCTGGGGTATATATGGGGTAGAATGGGAAATCTCCATTCTACCTCTTAGTACTTACAAACAATGAGGGTACATTGGTATATTTACATTCGTATATTTCTTTACACTACCGGACCTATTACATATTAGGTCAGTTGCAAGGCCTAGTCACGAGGGTTGCGCCACCCCCACAATAGTACTCCCTCGACAGCAAGCGCAGAGATCCCGATGGACGAGCTGACGTGCCAAACCATCCTAGCCCCCCGTTCCCCGACAGCAAGGGCCATGGTCGAAGGATCGGCTCGAAGTCCAAGCCGTGGTCCAAGTGGAAGTCGTCGTCGAAAGAGCCGTGGTCCAAGTGGAAGTCGTCGTCGAAAGAGCCGTGGTCTAGGTTGAGGGCGAGGTTGAAGGGGGCCATGGTCAAGGTCGATATCCCGGTCAAAATCAAAGCCATGGTCAAAGGGCACCGTGGTCGAAGAGAGACGCCATGGTCGACGTCGACGTGGGCGAAGTCAAAGCGGTGGTTTAGGTAGAGGTTGTGGTCGAAGGGCCGTGGTGGAAGGGTCATGGTCGACGTCGATGTCGTGGTCGAATTCGATGATGTAGTCAAAGGACCGGATCGGAGTCGAAACCGTGGCCAAAGTGAAAGTCGTGGTCGAAAGGGGCGTAGTCGAAGTGGAGAGCGCGGCCAAAGAGGAGGGCGGCGCGAGCGAAGAGGGAAAAGAGTGACGGGCGCGACGCGAGCGAAGAAGAGGAACCAAGAACAAGAGCGAGGAATCAGGGAGCAGGTAGAGAATAGCAAGTGAGGCAGCACCTCAGGTCCATAAGAGAACAAAAAATAAATTCTAGAAAAATTCGATAAAGACAACACCTAATTTCTAGTAAATTCGATAAAGACAACACCCAGAACAGGAAAGACAATACCTAATTTCTGAGAAATTCGATAAAGATAGCACCCAGAGCAGGAAGGAGAAGAAGAGGCGTACGATGATGAAGTTGGCGCAACCAAAGAGGAGGAGGGCGGCGCGAGGGAAGAGGGAAAAGAGTGATGAGTGTGACGCGGGCGAAGAAGAGGAATTGAGAGCAAGAGCAAAGGTAACAGAACGGAACACATGAGCGTATAGCTACGAAAAAGATAAATACGATGCGCCACGACAAAAGTGACGCGCAGATTCCTGAGACTCGCTCACCCAAAGGTGGTTCATCGTGTGGTCCACTCGATCAAACGGCGGACGCAGGCACGGGATAAAAAGAGTATTTGAAAAAGGAAAAGACTCTTTCGTAAACCCAGTGACGGAAATCCCCCGGTTTAATACAGTTAGAATTCCGCTCCCTCTCTGCGCTGCGGAGTGGAAGTGGATCATCCTGTCCTTGGTCTCTCTCTTTCCCCTATTGTTGATGGATTCTTAGAATCTAAGGAATCATAAACCCTAAGAAATCGCCTCAGCTTCAGGCCGGAGCCAAATCGTTTGGTGACCAATCTGTATTTGGGTTCAGATTCCCAACAAATCGAAACAAACCAGAACATTAATTATAGTCTGCTCCCGTTTCCGATCTGGAGTCTTTGCACTGCATTGTTGCAATTAATAAGCTGTAACTTTTTGCGAAGGAGGAGGATCGGCGATGGCGAAGAGGGGCGTCGAGCGGCCGGCAGAGAGCCGCCAAGAAGCCCTGCTGCGATCCCAACTCCGGCTGTTCCAAACGAGAAGAAGAAACCAGCAGCAGCAGCAGCAGAATACTGGAGCTCTATGTAGTATGATCAGCACAAGCTAGCTATGTATGTGTATCCCCTGTCGTGTTCGTCGATGCTCTATGTGGCAGCCGATGCTTGAAGGTCCAGTTGGAGTGGCACGCCGGGCGTCGGCTCCAGCACCTGAGCGTGGGGAAGCGCCTCCGCCAGCAGAGCCTTGAAGGCTTGTGTGGTGCCCCGGGTTGAAAGGATGGCAGTGAGGAGGCCCCTGGCGTCGACGTCTCCGTTGCTCATGGGGACAACGTACCTGGCCCCGAGCAGCCTGGCGAGCTCGACGGCGTCCTCCTGGCCGGAGACGAGGGTGAAGTTGGCGGGGAGGAGCTGCTTGACGACGGGCGTGATCACCACGTCGGCGCGCAGCCCCTTGCTCTGCAGGAACGACCTGTCGTAGACGCAGTGAGGCTCGTAGTAGAGCCTCGCAGGCGCAGCCCATTCATCATCGGCAGCGGTGACGATGTAGCCGTTCTCGGGGCGCTGCCACGGGGGCCCTAGCACGGGGCCGGCGGTGGCCAGGATGTTGACCCGCTGGTTGATGGTTGTGGACTGGCCGGGCTCCAGGTAGGTGACGTCGCGGAATGGGAGCGCGCCGATGATGGGCTGCGCGTTGGGGGTGGTGACGACGGGCAGGTGCGGCGCCCTGGCGGAGAACTGCTTGAGCGTCCGTACATGGCAGTGGTCGTCGAGGCTCTGCGTGATGAGCAGCAGGTCGACGGCCCCAAGGAAGTCGTCGACTCCGACGACGCCATCCCGGAGGGTCTTCTTGGCGGCGTCGAAGAGCCACGGGGCGCCGAAGTCGAGGTTGCCGACGAGGATGGGGTCCACCAGGATGCGGAAGCCCCCGGCCACCTCCCACACCCAGCTGTTTATCTCCAGGTAGGTCAGCTTAAGCATCCTCTTGCTGCTCTTATTGCTGCTGCCGCTCTTATTGCTGCTGGTGGCGGCGGAGGAGCTGCTGCTGCTGCTGCTGCGGATTGTTGATTGAAGAGGGGAACGGGAGGGTGAATATCTTGTCGAGAAGATGGGCGCCTGCTGGCTCCTCCACCTCGAGGAGGAGGAGGAGGAGAGGAGATGAGTTGGAGGCGTGGCGGCGGTGCTGATGAGATGGAGGAGGCCGGCCATCCTGGAAGCTTGTGCGTCTCCTTTCCTTTCCTTTCCTCGCTCGCTCGGTGGGACGAGACGAAGGAGCAGCAGGAGGAGGAGGGGTTGAGTGGTGGTGGAGCGAGGCGACGTGGCGCACGCGTGTGGTGACTGACTGGTGCCTCGTCTCGTTCAGACCTGTCCAACGGCCGTGCCCCGTGCACGGTTAGGATTTAATAGGCCCGGCACGGTCCGTCCGTTAAACCGAAAAAAGAAAAAAATTCAAAAATTATTAAAAAATTAAGAAAAAATTATAAAAAATTACCTAAAAATTAAATAAAATTATAGACATAGTTAACCATCAAGATAATTATTTTCAATAACATAATGAAATTTATTAACTTGTTAAATTACATACGATGGCCGCTTTGTTCGTCAGTCTTGAATTTTTTTGTCGAAATCGTCGGTCTTGAATTTCTTGTCGAAATTGTTCCAGACTTGTAATGTAATAGCTCTTGTTCTTTTTGTATCCGTATTATAGGTTGTGGTTGTAGTTGTTGTGCCAGCAAAAGATGGATGATTAGAGCTGCATCTTCTGGCTCTCAGTCGAGCGCAGATCAACGACATGTACTTTACTCGGAGTGAGAGGCTTCATCGCATGCAAGCAAATCGGAAGCACGGCTCGCCCCATCCAAGAGTGCCTTCGAGGCCTCTGCTGTCCGACGGCTCCAACATGATGAACAGATAGAAAAGCTGCTCCTGCTCCGCCGGTGCCTGTTACCGCGGCAGCAGCAGGCCGGCGGCGGCGATAGATGAAGATGGCAACTCGAGCGATGAGTCCGCAGGGGAAGAAGTCATTGTCAGAGCTCACACCCTAGGAATGAAGTTTTTTTTTTTGTTTTGAGATCAGGCTGGAGTAGTTTCCTAAGCAGCAACTTCGACACTGCGACGTGGACACTGCGACGTGGATCCATCAACCATCATCCTTGCGAGGTGGCCTCAGCATGCATTACGATGAGGTAAACAAACAGGGGTGAATTAGACACAACTCGAAGCTCATTTTATTGGACTAGCAGAGTACCATGTTATGGCCGATAAGAAGCTACACTATCCTGCATCACTAGCCTGATGTTGAAGATACGAGACCAAGCATAGAATCAGCAGATACATACATCGGAATTCACCATCCTTTTAAAGGTCAGACAAACGCAGTAAGTAGCCTGCGGCTGATCGATGCTACTACGAATGGAGGACGAAAAACATATACATCAATGGGTTGGTGTCAAGAACAGACCCAGTAGCAGTGGCTGGGATAAATAGAACCCAACAAGGATGGACGGCCCCGATCCGCAGGCATTTTACGCCACAGTTCGCCCGTAGCAGATTCCAGCGAGGTAAAGATTCTTGGCCCACTTGTCCTGCACATAAGAGAAACTAAGAACCGGAACAGCACAGCTTCCAAACTTCTGGATTGGGGCTCTCGTGTTTTACCTTGACATGTGCGCTGGGAAACTGCGAAGTGCGCAGGGTCTCTTGCGTCTCGTCTCTTGGGCGGCGCCTTGGCATGCTTAATATCAGTGCAGACTGGTCCATTGTGGCAGCCATCGCAGTGATACGGTAGCCGTTGTCCCAGCGTCTATGGATGCCCTCACTCGGGTACAGAAAGTCCAATTCCACCACCTGTTTAGAGAGTTGCAATGTTACAAGCCAACTGTGAGCCCACTTAGACACCATCTTGGATTATGGCTCAGTAGCACAATCTTCAAGGCTAGCAAATACTAGGCCCACATCCTTTTCAGTTTATGGCTCCCACCGAACAAACAAACAAGATGACTTCTTCGCCGCTATTTCGTAGCAGGTTATCAGGTCAACCTATTCAAAGCGGCTTATCGGCATTCGGTTCGCTCACAGAAATGCTTGTGCTAGGGGCAAAAACCATAAGCCGTAGCCATAAGCCACAGACCTAACTACCTGAACAACATTTTTCAGACCAACTAGGGAAACAACTATTTCAAAAGACCTTTGCAAACAGTGGTGTTAAAGAAAATATTAATTGAAATAATACACAACGCATGTTCTGATCTCATTCATTTCATTTAAATGCTTCAGAATGAAATGAAAATCATGCGCACTTTCTTCTGTTTACGAAGTTTAGCATTGGTGGGAACATCTGACCTGTTCACTAAATCCAGCATTGCGGGACATGACTATGGCCCATCGACTGCCTGATGTTGCCATTGATGTGACGTAAAAACCTTCCTTCCACTTCTTGTTTATCCATTTAAATGGGAAAGAATCACTGACTTTGTAAGACTGTTGGGTGTATGGTGTGCCTGGCAATCATCAAATACTATGTTAGAGACCAGCTAAGCAACAATATGTACAAAAGACACAGAGAATTGTTATCGGGATCCCATTTAGAAAAATATAAACCACACAAAAATACGGTGTCTAATGTCAGTAGCAAATCAGGTAACATGAGAAATGATGGCAGAAGCCTATTCAGGCTATGCAGATGGCAGGAGCCTGTTCAGGGTATTTCAGCAGATACTCATAACTACTGATCCTGTTGGAGTACCGGTTAGATTGGAACAGAACTTTTTGCTGTCCAGGTTTACTTTTCAGGCTCATTTATGTGGTAACATTTTGAAACTCAGCCAACAAACATGCTCACAAGCTATACTGCATATATAAAAGCTAGCAAAAAAAGAAAAGAAAGAAAGTAAAGAAGAATATATGTCATAAAAATTATACATACCTTTGGACATCACAACAAGAGAGCTTCCGTTGTTGGAGCCAGCAACAGAACTGATGTAGAAATTTTTCTCCCACTGTTCCATAATCCATTCCTGCATTTTATAGTGAAAATGAGGGCAAGTAAACAGAATGAACCACAAGAGGCACAGAAGGGAAGTTTCTACCTTATGCAGGAAATGTGGAGACAGCTCATAGACTTGAGCTGTGAAGCCAGTTCCGGCATCCATAATGATTGCCCAAAGATCAACACACGATGATATTGAACTTATCAGCAGACCATCCTCATTTCCTTTATCCACATGTTGTGCTAACCTTATGTCGGCCACATTATAGTGGTACCTATCAAGAGGAAGACTTAATCAGCCTGTACACCAACAAAATCCATATAAAGGATGACAGTGCATCCATGAATGCAAACAATGAAGGAAAACATTATAGGTTATTATGTCAACTGCATATTTCGGTTCCTAAGAAAGATTGTATATACTTTTCCATTTAAACCCATGTATAGTGTTAAATGCAACCTTGCCATGGGTAATATATGGGATGTAGCACAAGAAATTAACAGTTTTTGCTTAGCCAAGGAGCTTTTTATTGGATCTGCACTCAACATGCTTACATAATGGAGAAACATAAATATTGTCGTGTATCAAACTACTTGTCCACACCTAACAAGAATATGTGCAAACATATTTCATGATATAACAGGAGCAACTCTAGAAATTTAGCCAAAGACCCAAACATATATTGTTTATGTAACCTAACACGCAGTGGCTTGATGTTCAATCTATCCAGGAATTATGAACAATCTGGAAGACCAGCGTGTAGAGTTACATAAAGGAATCAATAAAAATTGCAAACCACATAGTCAAATTGGTAAAGAGATACATATGTCAAAGATGAGAGCACTGCCTGTTACAGCTTACAGCCAGCATAGGTCTAGGATCTAAACACAATCTATCCAAACAAGCATATGGAATGAGTTACATGATTCCATATAAAATAAGTTTCTGGGATGGGTTTGGATTGTAGTTATTGGGTTAAATTTCTGATAGGATCAGATCAAATCTACCCAATACAAAGAAGCCCTGAAAGCTAACTTTTTTCCAAAGCTGAACTTAAACCAATAGATATAACTGTCTAAACAATCCTAGATGGTTCTTTGGGCTCCATTAAAACAAAGTAACAAACACATTTTGTGCACACTATGCAATAAAAAACATAGAATACCATGAGTAACTTAGTTTCTTTCACTTAATCAGTTGTTTTAATTTTTTTAACACTCCAACCTAGTTATTAAAATAAAAATTTTATTTAATCAAATGATTCAGGACAGTACAGAGCACAACAATGTAATATAACTTGGTAGGCATTCTTGAAATATAAGGGATAGGATATAACATATTAAAATTGTGTATAAGAAAGTTAAGCTTGAGAATCAGCACTGTACCTCTGTTTCATGGGTGATCTGGAATTGTATACTGAAATCCACTGTGTTGCCGGAACACCCAGGCGAACCTTCTTTTTTACGTGACCATCATCATCATCATTAAGCAACCTGGCACGCTTCTGCCCTACCTGAAGGGAAAACTTGCCCATAGTAAAGAATATATAAACCGCACACAGCTAGATTTTTCAGGTTCACTTCACTCTTAACTCGAGAACATGTGCAATGCCTAACACGAACCTTTTGGGCTCCATCAGTATTGATTGGTCTGATGGAAGGGTTTGGTCCAATTAAACTATCAAACAAAGAAATCAACTTGGAGTAGTTTGGCTCCTCATCAAACTTCATGTTGACTACAGTCTCAAGAAAATGCCTGAAAGGTTGAGGGCAGATGCCGCAAAGGCTCTCAGGTGAGGTGCTCATCTTTCTCTTGCACACCAGAAATGATTTATTATCACCCTGTAAACACATAGAAAAAGAAAAGAATATACTCAAACAGGAATGGTAAACAAAAACTGTACTGAATGGACAAAAAAGCAGATTAGACAGTAAGATACCTGGTATCCTTGCCATGGCAACCTGCCTCGGTGAAGAAATACTAGTGTATAAGCCAGTGATTCCAAATCATCTCTCCTGCTTGCAGTTCTTCCTAAATGTGCATGGACACTAGCATATCTGACAGTTCCTCTAGATTATAAAGGAAAAATTTAGAAAGTGACTTATATAGGATTAATGTTGTTTTGAGCTGACAATTATGAAACAGACCTGAAGGCATCTGGACGCTGATCATAATCAACATGCTGTCCACTAGAAGGATCTCTCCACTTTGTTGCTGCCAAATGAAAAGTCTTAAATGATCTAAAGACAAAGCCATATGGAATAACACTAAAGCAGTTAAATATCAAGTTTGAAGACTCTAAACCACCAATATTCTATCAGAAACAAAAAATGAGAGACATTTTCACCTCAACATGCAAATTACTAACAATTTGATTAAAGATGTTTGTTTACCTAATCCAAGATCCACAAGATAAAGTTTCTTTTCTTGAGGTGTTGAAGGCTGACCAAGAAGAAAGTTCTCAGGTTTGACGTCTCCATGAACATATCTGAAAAGAAAAACATAGAAGAATCAAAGAGTGAAAATGCCTAATGCATTAAACACAGCCAACCTTCAGATGCCTGCTTACCCTTTAGAGTGCATGCTTTCCAGGATAGAAATGGACTCTACAGCAATACAAGCCACCATTTCTGATGACATGCTGAAAATTTTCGACACAAGTTAGAAACAGGAAAGAAATGCAGCAACCAGCAAGTACAGAAGTACCAAACTACAACACATATTCCTTGATTATACAACTCGATATAAACATAGTCTTGAAGTTCCAGAAAAGATAAAAATACCAAATGTCAGCACAATTGTGCAAGAAAAAAATCAATTACTAATATGATTTGAGTGTGAAAGAAATAGATCATACTGGACCCTTTAACTGCAACTCTGCCCACGTAGATATGTAAATTTTAATCACCCTTTAACTACAACTCTGCCCATGTAGATATGTAAATTTTAACCAACTTCTTTCCTCACATGGAATAAAAACCAATTTATTCAGAGATAAAAGGAAATGGGTGCATGAAAAATGGTAATTTCTGCTTCCAACACCTTAGCAACAGCAATATGTGTTGTTACATTTCCTAAAAGATATGATATATCAAGCAAGTAGATATTCGCAACACTGGTTATAAGTTTGGAAAGAATGGCTCCCAAGAAAAGCAGCTGCTAAATATTTTCTATGTTAGCAACAAGAAAAAGAAAGTCATCCTAAACTATTAGGAAGACTATTAGAATAGAGGAACTCACGATTGCCCTGACGAATTCCAAGAATCCCACAAGCTAGGCCCCAGCATATCCATAATCTGCAGTTTTGCAAGAGGAATAAAATAGAATCTTGTGTTCCCACTAGGGCAACATCATCCAGCAAGATTATCGGAGAAGACAAGAATTATACCATTACATAGTAGTCACCCTGGCGACCTTTATAATGCACCTTGGGCACACCATGAGTACCTCCTAGAGCACTGATACAGTAAAACCATGAACATGATTGCAAGATAAAGCAAAGCATGAACTATTAACATAGATGGTAATGTTGTTTGTGTTGACAGAAAACATCACTTACGCATAGACTTGCCACTCATATGGAGGACCATAGTTACACCCCTTGCTGCTAGTGTGCTCAAATTTTATCGCAACCTACACAAGAAAATATTGTTAGCACCAAGAAAAAGAAAAATTATGACTCTCCAAACAGAAGGTTTATTCTGATAAAGCGCAAAAGGAACAAATATTAGCACCTCTTGAGCACTTGGTCCTGATAAGCGTCCACTGCCACCAGTTAAACGTCGGCCAACAAAAACATGGCCAAATCCACCTTTGCCCAACTTCCTCTCAACCTTGTACTCAGGAGATCCTCCCACCTGGACCTGAGAAGGGCAAGGCAGTGTTAACTGGCAATGGCATTCACATATATGAAGTCTGTCAAGACACGAAAAAGTTATTTTAAAGTTTGCATCAATTCTAATGAAGAAAGCCGTATTGACAAGTCATAAAACCTAGCAAAACAAGGTAACATTTCATTTTTGCTTGCCTAGGAATAAGTTCTTCGATAGAATTGCAGTTAAGACACTGACCGTTGCAAAGTTTTGGACCTAACTGGTTCACAAGTTTCCAGTTACAGTCATGTTTGGTCATTTATTACAGCATGAGTACATAGTGAGTTGCCATCATCACTTCCAATAGGTGCATATCATAATGTTACGTGGCGAGCACCAAGCAGGGACAGGGTGAAGGTGAGGAAGGAAAAGCCACAAGCAAATGACCAAGTCAAGGACCTCAAGAGGGTGGGTCTGCGACCACTAGCAGTGATTAGGCTAGTGCGTGCGCGTGTTTTGCTGTAATTGGAAAAATAAGAGAAATATGTCAAGTTGTGGTTGCTGCGAAGGCCCTGTGGGCCCAGAACCTCAGTGAGGACTGAAAGGTACTTAAAATGTAGTGGACCGACCAGCAATTGTTGCATCAAAACAACGGCTAAATTGGCATCGGCATCCCTCACATGTTGATTATTGTTTTCCGATCTGATCAGAATTGGCCACTTCATTTGAAGTAAGGTGTATTAGTTATGAAGTGTGAGCTCAACTTGTGTCCTTGTTAGATATATGCCTAGATAAGATTCTTCATGCATACCAGGCCGCTCTTCTTAGACCGAGATAAAGCTAACTAGTGTGCCTGCAGATAAGGTAGTGCCTTGAAAGTTGGCCAGTGTACGTGCTTGCTGCATCTAATCTGTGAACAATGAGCAGCAATCAGGTGCGATATACATATGATTGGTAGTAGATTGACTGAGCTAGTGTGTGGGTCCACTGCACTGCAGTAGAGAATGTATACTTGTGAATCGAATGGTAGGCTCAGTAAGAACAAGGGAGAGAAAGGAAATGGCCTGGCAAGGAGTTAACCGTGGCACATAAGAATGGTTCGAATTACATCTACCCTGCAATGAGTAAACCCTCCTCCTAAAGTTAGGCTAGGTTAGGTGTAGGCTAAGGTAGGAGCAAGCAAGAGCATGAGAGGAGTAGAAGTAGCTGAAAGGAAGGAAGCACGGACCGTATCTGGAAAAGGGGCGGTGTTGCCCTCCTCCTCGTCGTGGCCGGCGGCGGCGTTGTTGGCGCTGACTCCGCCGCTGTCGGCCATCTTCTTGCTGCTCTTGTTGGGCTGTTGGTTGGGGGGGCTGGCCTCCTCAGGCTCCTGCTGGGCGGTGGCGGCGGCACGCGCGGCGGCCCTGGTCGTCACGCGAGGGGGAGGGTGGTTGATGAAGCGGCGGCGCATGACGGTGGTGGTGGTGGTGACGCGGCGGCGGCCCATGGTCCCATGCAGCCGCGGACCATCATCTACCTAGCTGGCTGGCTTCTCCTACCTGGAATCTGGTGGATGGATTCCTTTTCCTTGGGGTCAGGCCTCCCGAGCCATGGATTTGCTTGGCTTTGCTCTGGGGCTTCGATGGATCGATTTGGTAGGTTTAGGTTTAGGTCATGGGTGAGGAGGAGGAGGAAGGGGAGGATTTCAGGGCTCCTCGCTTTCTTTCGTGCTTTTGATTGATTTTTGGGAGGATGCAGATGCGCTGGCGGTCTAGTCCTCCTACAGGGCCAGGGCCTCTTCTCGACTTCTCCCCTCCCCTCCCACCCACGCCTTAAGAATTTTCTTTAATAATCAATCTTTAACTCTAAATGATAATATTATATCTGTTTTTTTATTATTATTTTTTTGCATTTAACTATCTGTCGCTCGGTCGCCCAACTGTTAGGCGACAAGACCGCAAGTCGCCCAACCATCGAACGACAGTCCTACAGTCGCTCAACCGTTCATTCGACATAGGGTTACATGACAAGACCGTAAGTCGCTCAACCGTTGGGCGATAGTCCTATAGTCGCTCAATCGCTGAGCGATTTTTTAAAAATATAATTATTTTATTAATTCGATGGAAATAATTATGGGAGATAAATGACAATTGTTGTATATAGGTAATATTTAGGAAAGCTTGTCTGTAAGTTTTTTAGGTAAAAGAGCAGACAATGTTGGTTGGTCTGTTTATAATTTTCGTAGATTGTGAATAGTATGAAATCTGTTAGACTCGCAATACATTTTGCGATCGTTGTATGTTGTTGTACTGCAATAATTTTTGTGAAAAATTTTGTGAGCACGATTGAGGTAACAACGATTTGTAAGTAGGAAGGTAAATGATATTGAGATGCAACTGAAAATTCATAAACAACACAACCATTCATCCAACAAGGGGTTACATGGCATGCAGGCTAAGGAACCAAGGATGGTTGATGCATACCTTTAGAAAAATAGAAATACATGGGACCTATGGATGAAAAGCGTCGAATTACTACGTAGAATGTGGCCATTTGCCCTTGCAGCCCACCTTGTCATTGTAGTCCTCGCCGTCGGCCATGGCCTTGGCCGCCAGCTTGCGCCTTCTCTCGCACTCCTCACGAGTCTCCCGCTCCCTGTGCCTGCACGCCTCCAGGTGAGCTTGCATCTCTCGCCGGATACGCTCGTTTTGATCTTCGTTGCGGCGTCGCTCATCCATCCTCTTACGTGCAGTTTAGGAGTCCCACTCCTCGCAGTCCAAAGTCCACTGATCGTGCAGGTGGATCTTCCAGTCGATCCATTCGCGGTAGGCGCATAGCGGATCTGGAGACTACGAGAAGAGGGGAGAGCTTGTTAATACATGTCATACAATAGAATTGGTAAGGGAATGTATTGTAACACATTCTTACTGCTGCTGGTAGTGGGCCATGTCCCAACGTTGGTTGGGAGAGTCCCAGGCGTAGTTACTGCAGCCCCAGTAACACATGCCCAAGCTCAACCGCTCCTTCGACTTGAAGAATTTGCATGCGTCCCTGCACGTGAAGTTACAACCTGATAGCATTTATACTATTAGTACGAGTACACATACAAGAAGAAAATGATGTTGCACTTCACGGACTTACACTACAAATAAAGTTAAAGTTTGCAAATGAAGTTATAACTAGATAGCATTTGTACTGTTAGTACCAGTACACATAGAAGAAGAAATCGTGCTGCATTTCACAGACTGACACTACAAATGAAGTTACAATACGATAGCATTTGCAATCGTAACACCAGTACGCACACAACAACAAGGCACGTGGCACTTCACGTCGGTGTTCCTACTCTTTGGCAGGTGCCTTGCAACGCCTCACAGTGTGGCATTCCTGGCCACAACGGCCGCAACATCTAATCGCTGATCCAGCTTCCCCTTCGTCCATATCGTCCCTAATTCGACGACTCTGCCGACGGCGCTTTCCACCCTTGAATAGGTCAAGATCTAGAATCCAAGCCCTCTGTGCAATATCTAATGTGGCAAAGTTGCCCACAACCCTGAAGCCTCTTAGCTCACCGCACCACACCTGCAGCACCCTCTCCTTCATTAAGTACTCGGACATGAAGTTCGATGGGTCCATGTTGATAATCCCACATGCAGTGAGGGCATGAGAGCATGGTTTGTGAAGGAGCTTTGACTTATTGCATGTGCAGTTAGGTTCATTCACATAATCTCCAAAGCACACCTTGTGGGTAATAAGAGAGCGAACAATCCCAAATCCGGCTTTGTCCCAAGGAACACATCAAAACGATGCTCCGTATTGCTCATCACATAGACCATGTGTGACTGACCCTTCTGAATCTTGGCCTACATGTATGTTGTGATCTTCGAGCAGTACGGTGTATGTGGGTTGGCTGCATGAAGTGCTGCATTTGCATGCCTTTCCCTGAAATATCCAATTGTATCTTGCAGAACGCCTTCGACAATGGCAACGAGGGGCTAAGAACGGACACCCCTAAGAACCCAGTTGTACACCTCCGCAAGGTTAGTAGTCATTATGCCATGCCTCACACCGTCCGTGTAAACGCTTCTAGGCCCCTAAAAATGATTTTGGCAATTAATGACATTATGTAAATATGGGACTAGCATATTTACTGGGTGTTTAAAAGGTTTAGTCCCGATATTGATTGTGAGATGCATGCTAAGGGTCAACATGAAGATCAATGTGGCACAAGATAAAGGTATAAGTAGTCTAGAATCCCTTTTGTTTTTACCAGTCTTAGGAGAAATGGTAGAAGACCGAATTATGGGATAAATGTCGTATTATTAAGAGGGATCATGGCTAGTAATTTGATAGCATATTCTTGTGCTGTTTGGATCAATTTAGAATCATGCATTCACTTAAAACTAAAATTGATAGCCAATCTATGCTTTGTCTAGATAATCGGAAGTATCGGGGTGTAAACAACGGTACTTCCGCTTTCTAGAAGTTTTGACAATCCGGGCAGTACATTTTTTCCAGAGAGCACCCTTGAAATCACTTTATCTTTCTCGAAAATGGAAGTACCGAAGTTTCAATGGTGGAACTACCGCAGAGCGATAGTACCGCAATCCTTGAACGGTACTTCTGGATCACGGAAGCTCCAAAAATATGGGCGGTACATTTTTTTCCAGAGAACGCCAACTTTTGGCCTCGAAGCAAACAGAAGTACCACGCTGAAATTTTGGAACTACTGCGATTACAACAGTGGTAGTATCGCACCGACTTTCAATGGCTAGTTCAGAAGTTCTGAAATAACCGTTACTATTGTGTCAGAATAGGTGCGGTAGTACCGACCGATGAACGGCGGTACTTCCACTTGCCATGATTTTTTCAGGGATTGCCCTGTAATGGCTAATTTTGGTTGGTGAGGGTATAAATGCTCCTCCACCTGCTCAAGGATAGATTGCGCAGTTCACATCGCACGCCAGGCATCATCAAAGCACTGTCGTTGAGCCACGAGCCACCTGGCTGCGCATCGGGATTGACTCAGCATGGCGAATCCGGAGTCCACCTCGACTTCAAGCTCGCACGACGACCCCGAAGGCCACTCCAACTTCATCTCTGAAGGTCGAGCCGACCCTCCGATTCGGCCTCGCGTACAAAGGACGACTCCGCATCCCGCTTCGACTGCGTGTTCGCGGAGCAAACTCAGATGCAGACTCGGCTTCGCCTTGATAAACCGGCTCCAACAGCGGACAAGTAATGGACAGCGCCGGCGCAACACCGAAGGGGCATATAAAGCCCCTTCGCCTCCCACGATCGGGAAGCGCCAATCGGCGAAAATCCAACCGTCCGCTTTCCCCACGATTGGGAAGTGCGACCGCTGATCTGCAAACTCAAAAATAGGCCCCATCCGTTCATCAGCGTTCTCTGACTGCACCGATCGGCGCAAACCATAGTGCGGATGATACATTCGGTGCGGCCATTTTGGGAAGAAGTGTAGGGACACGACATGCGAAGGTGGACACCATTGGAGAGGAAGAAGAAGCGGGAGGCGGAGTTGTCAAACTCGCGGCCGTTGTCGCACTGAACAGCCTTGATGGTGGTGGCAAACTGGGTGTGAACATAAGAGAAAAAAATTAGAGAGGGTAGTAAAAGTGTCGGACTTAAGACGCAATGGAAAGGTCCACAGAAAGTGAGAGCAATCATCAAGAATGACTAAATAGTATTTGTAGCCCGATACACTGACAATGGGGGAGGTCCAAAGATCACAATGAATAAGATCAAAATTTGCAGTGGCTCTAGAGCTAGAAGAAGAAAAAGGCAATCTAACATGGCGGCTGAGTTGACAAGCATGACAAATGGACTCGGTCTCACCTTTATTTAAAGGTATACCATAATAGCTAGAGAGATGTGAAAGGGCCTCACGGCCGGGATGGTCGAGGCGGCGGTGCCATAGGGTGTTGCTGGAGGTGTGGGCGACAAGGGCTTCGAGCGCGCGCGGGCGGAGGCAAAAGGGGTAGAGATGTCCGGAGCTATTGCACCTGGTGATCATGTTCTTGGATTGAAGATCCTTCACAGAGAAGCCAAAGGGGACAAACTCGACAGAACAAGAGTTATCAATAGTAAATTGCCGAACTGAGATAAGATTTTTAATAAGCTGGGGAGTGACTAGGACATTGTGAAGCTGAAAGTTAGAAGTAGGAGTAATAAAGCTAGCTGTACCAGTGTGTGTAATAGGGAGTAAATGTCCATTGCTGACAACAATAGAGGAGGGAGTATGGTGGCTAGAAGGGTGGGCAACTGAGAGAATACCGGTATCCAAAGTCATATGAGA